>JADRCD010217200.1:0-39692 GCA_019843815.1 Montemys delectorum
ATTATCATCCCTTTTGTATGGAAGTCCCCATTTGCAGAGGTTAAAAACCCCATTATGACAGTCTGACTTTAATCCTTTATTTTAAACTTAGTATATTCCCAGCAGCTAACTCTTAAACCAGAGACAAATTGGGCTAGATGATTGCTCAGCAGTGACAAGCATTGTTTGCTCTGGAAAAGATCTAAGTTTGGTGCCAGCACCCATGTGCCTATACATAAATTTCTGTAACTACAGTTTCAGGAACCCTAAGACTCTCTCCCACATGCAGCACATATACAGTACACCTCAATAGATCCAGACCAAACACTCATTCACACAGAACAAAATACATCTCAAAACAAAACCATACAAGAAAGTTTCAAAAAGATTTTCATTGATATCCACATTTGTGTGCACGCATGCAGGTGCATCTTCACTCATGTTTCTGGAGGCACTTACTGTCCATCTACCATGTAGGTTTTGGGTATCCATCTCACTGGCCCAATTTTTAATTAATTGGCCCTTTTCTTTAAAATGATACTCACTGTAGAGTTACTTGGAAATTATTAAGCTGAATGTCCCAATGTCTTCAGTTTTCCGTTTATTTTGGGAATGTCTACTTTGGATCAAGTCTCTTCTGCTATAATAGTGGCTTACCAGGTGTGACTCTGGTGGTCTAGATCATGTTGGGATATCTGGCAGCATGTAGAACTATCACAAATTATTTTAAAAATGCCCACACTATTGGTTCAAGTAAAGGCATTTATTAAAACTAAGCTCTCCAAGAGAATAGTCCTTACCCACTTGGAAACGTCTAATAATTTGTTATTCTAGAAGTTAAAGTCTCTAGATGAGGAACTTTGGGAGAGAAAGGCCTTTATATTAAAATGATGCAAAAATTGTTTTATACTCAAGTTTTTTTCTTTTAGAGTCTTACCTTTGGAAAGGCAGAGCTAACAATACAGGTAACTTAAAAATGTGGCTATAAAGAACAGCTCCACATTCTTATTGATAAACCAATATATTATTATCATCATTATTATTAAAACCACTTGAATTCAGTCTTCAAATGTAACAGTTCTTTCAGAAAGACTTGAAGATGCCTTACAAATAAAGCATGTTGTCCATCATTTAACTTCATCTGTCATTTAAATACCGATTCCCCCCCCCACCCTGAGGAAAAATAAAAGAGAAAGTTGTGGCACTGTTTTGCGCTTGCTGTCAAGGATGTCTTTATTGTCATTCCAGAAGTTGTCTGTGTAATTTCCTCCCCCTTCATGGGATAATATATTGGCCTTCCTCATTCAGACAGAATAAAGCAGGTTACAGTGGCACTACCCACCTCCCACATACAACTTCGTTTCTATCAGGAAGGAGACAAAAGAACCTTTGAGAATTAAAAAAAAAATCACTTTCTACTTCATTTCTCCAGTGTTCCTCTTAGTAGAACTTCCTGGGGGAGGGTGAATGGTAACTATGGTCCCAACACTTTGGACTTCCTCTCAAAAGCCACCATTTAGAAGTAGCCTTGATCATGGGTAAAGGAAGGAGAGAGTCCCAGAGACAGTCCACTCAAGAGCCATTTTAAGTGTATCTTCCTGGATCTCAGTAGGAAGACACCCGCTGGTCACAAGGGCATGTTGCTTTCCTTCTTTGCCCCAATAGTAAGACTGTGTCTTGGTTGTTGAGTCCAACTTCTCAGAAAACTAAGAGTTAAAAGTTGCTTCTATATTTCCGAAGAAAGATTAAAAAACATATACAAATTGCTTATTCACATTAGGTTGGCGAATTTAGAAGTATGGCCTGGAAGAGCACTAGGGTTGTCCTCCTCTGGGGGTCAAGTTTATCAAGTTCAGTATCTGTCACTCAGTGATCTCAGTAAGGATCCTGCTGAGGCCACTAAAGTCCTTTGTCATTTAAAATTTGTCAAGGACTTGCTCTTTTAAATAAGAATACTAAATATTTACAAAAAAAATCAATGTCACAATAATATTATTCAAAGTACATGCAACTTAGAGAATGAAATAAAAGCAAGAGAGATGAGTTCTATTACCAGGAGCAGGTGTCAGAGGAGACTTCACATGGGGTGTTGACACCAAGAACCATGACAAAATGGTTTTGTGATCTCATTAAGTTCATCTTGAAGTGCACTCAAAGAAACCCCAAGAGTTGAGAATTCCCCTTTTCTGTGAGAGCTACAATTTTTAAAAAGAAATAAAGAAAATATTTGTTAGTTTGTTTATTTGGTGGCTAGAAAGGGAGACTACTTCACACAGAGCGTGTCCTCACTAATCCTTCCTCTAAGGCGCTGTCTCTGCACCTTCACTGTGCCCTGCCCACGGACTCAGCATGCCTAAGTCCTGTCCTCAACAGGTAGCTTTAGGACGAGGAATATCTGAGGCTTTTCCCTCAAAACACACACAAGAGTGATGCTACGACTACCACTATGACTACTACTAACTACTATGAAGACGACGATGACAATGAGACGACGACGACAACGACTATTACTACTACTACCAACTACTACTACTACTACTACTACTACTACTACTACTACTACTACTACTACTACTGCTATCATTACTACTACTACTTGTTCTTGGTGTGTGTGTGTGTGTGTGTGTGTGTGTGTGTGTGTGTGTGTGTGTGTAGAGGCCAGGGAAGAGGAGACAACATCAAATTAGTATTCAACATAAATGCCCAAGGCTTGGACATGACAGGATGAGAGATCTGTCAAACCAAGACCTCTGTTGTTGAAGTCCAAGGGTGTGTTCACCGTGTCCTTCAGCTTGCATGTTCCTTGTCCTCTTAATATTTAAGACAGCCTATCCTCAGAACCTGAGGCCTTAGAATATGAAGATGAAGGAGAGAAGAGAGTTTCCTTCCTGGACACACTGTCTAAATCTAGCAATAGGAGAAGTTGTGTTCCAACATGAAAAGAAGGCCTGAGACAAGAACTTGAAGTGTCCCCCAGAAGCTCCTGGGTGGGAGGTGGTATGTCTTTCATAGCAGTGCTTAGAGAAGGGTTGTCTGACAGGTGAATGGTTCTCCAGGGCTCTGACTCAATGGATGAATTCCAGTTGAAGCTGTGGGTCATTGGAAGAATGCCCTTTGGGTTCTATCGTATCTCCAGCCATCATCATTGATTGCCTCAGACCAGGTGCAGAAAGTGTAAACCATTGCCTGAATTCTCTGAAACCACAAGCCAAATGGACCTCTTCTCCAGTACCTTCTTTGTCTCTGGTATTTTGTCATAGTGACAGAAAAAAACTAGAGAAGGAAGGCTCTTCAAAAGAGAAAGTTCTCTGATGTTAATGCTAACCTGAATGAGCATGTTAAGTCAGAGTCCCTGGGGTTAGGGAAAGGGCTTTTATATGGAAAAATAAGTCTAGGAAGAATGGGGTTCCTGCATGGGAGTGGGATGGGTGGGGAGTGTGACACCCATGTTAGCAAAGCTGTGATAAAAATGCTTGCTATAGTAAGTTTATGTGGAAGGGTTTTGACTTATAGTGTTATAGCTATTTTCTATAGATCAAAACACTCCTTCCTGTAGGGAGGAGGGATGCTCACAAGACTCTAGAAGCTCAGGAGGCCTCTCCCCATGTTATAAGAGCATAAACAGTCATGGGGGCAGAGGAGACTCTTCAGTGGAGCTGACTGCAGGGTGGGTAGGGAGCACCAGAGGCTGAGCTTCCTGCAGGATGGGTAGGGAGCACCAGAGGCTGAGCTTCCTGCAGGAAGGGTAGGGAGCACCAGAGGTGGAGCTGACTGCAGGATGGGTAGGGAGCACCAGAGGTAGAGCTGCCTGCAGGGTGGGTAAGGAGCACCAGAGGTGGAGCTGCCTGCAGGGTGGGTAGGGAACACCAAGAATATCACTTTTAAGAGTTATCAACCATTTGGTTTTCAGATTTGCTTGACATTGAAGCTGCCTTTCAGTGACCCATGATGCCACAGCCCCCCACATTTCTTCCTATAAGGAAGTGCAATAAACCTATTGGTCCTAATAAACCCTGGCTTGGGTGTGATGGTTTCTTTGGTTCATGATCAGTGCTCTGTCTGTGGTGACTAGACATTCGTTTATGTCTATCCAGGGAAAATTATGTAACATGAAGGTGTACAGATTTCAGTGTCTGCTTGTTTGTCCCCAAACCTTGGCTCATGTTGAGGTGGAACTCCTGGTGGTTATTGCGCAGCGAGGCATAATTTCATCTAATGATAGCCAAAGTGAGGGAGACAGGCCAGGCCAGAGTTAGAGTAGCCCCTTCAAGGGCATCCTTGTGGTGACCAACTTCCTTCTTTTTAGGTCCCACCTCTTAAAGCTCCCCACTCACACTAGGTGACTACCAAGCCTCAGGGCGTACACCACATCCAAGCCTCGGGGCGTACACCAAATTCAAATTATACCAGGGAGTCAAGAAGAGTGCCTCCAAGGCTGGACTAATTATATAAAAGTGCTACTAGCTGGCTGGGCAGGGACTCTTCAGGGACTTCAGGAGGCAAGTTGGCTTGATGAGTAGGTTATTTTTCCCTGATAGATTGTAGAACTTAAGCAGCTCTCCAATCCTTTTATGAAATGGGGTGGTAACCTGGCTCTCCTGGGCTGCCTGCTCATAGGATTGACTTAGTCATTTAGGGGAGAATGAAGAAGAATAACTCTTGCTATGTATCATATGTCTGCCTTTCTGCCTCTCATGTCTTTGTCTCTCTCTCTCTCTCTGTCTCTCTTTCTGTCTCTGTCTATTTCTGTCTGCCTCTCTCTCTCTCTCTCTCTCTCTCTCTCTCTCTCTCTCTCTCTGTGTGTGTGTGTGTGTGTGTGTGTGTGTGTGTGTGTGTGTGTGTGTGTGTGTGTGTGTGTGTGTATAAGTTCCCATGCTGGTGTTGAGGCCTGAGGTCTGAGATGGATGTCTGGAATCTTTTCCCACCTCTTTTGTCCTAACTCAAACAGTTAAAGTCCTTCAATCAAACATGGAGCTTGCCAATTTGGCCACACAACCAACTTTCCTGCCCACCTTAGCATTTATGTTGGGTGCCTGAGATTTGAACTCTGGTCTTCTTGCTTATGCAGCAGGTGTTTTAACCATGGAGCTTTTTGTGGAGATAGTGTCTCAGTGTGTCACTTTACCTGGGCATGGAAGGGTCTGGGCTCAAAGGTCAGGCCTCAAGTCACTGATAACAGACACAAACCACCACAGCTTGGTGTTTTGTTTGCTGCAAATCTCTTCTTTGGTATATAGTACTAAGGGTTGAAGTTGACCCTCATAGGTGCTAAGCAAGTGCTCTACCACTGAGCAACATCCCACCCAGCACTTGGACTTGTCATTTCCTGTAAGGACTTCCCCTTCCCTCTTCTCTAGTTCAGTTTTTATTTTCCTTTAACGCTTATCTTTTGCATCATCTACATATCTCTTATATTAAATATTATTGCTTTTTCCTTTATGAAGATTTTATGCATTTTAAGCCATGAGAGAATACAGAATATTTGTCTGCCTTTTCAAGTTTTCCAGCTTATCTCACCATATCCCAGAGACAACCAGTGAAGCAGGAGTGTGGTTCTTTGCCTTGAAGTAGGCCCTGTTTCCCTGGCTCTTCATTGTGGTTTCTGAGCACTAAATAATAGGAATAGATTTCAGTATTTCATTTAGAAGCAATGCTACACATATCCTGTTTAATTTCCCACAGTGTGTGTACAAATTTGTCAAATAAGCCATTGGGGTAGCTAGACTTGCATTTGGGATCTGTCTAACTTGTCTATATAGATGTACATAGTGACTGTGCTTGTGTGCAGGGCGTGGCCTCGTGTGCTCTGTTTACCAGCAGGAACCTACCTGTATGGTGAGACTCAAATTCTGTTTTATGCTTTTCTAAATACATGCATCAGTGCTCATCAGATTTACCTTTGAGGAGTTTTGCTCTTCTGGAATATGGCTCATCTATCCTGCATATCTTCCTGAGTTATCTACTGTCTCTAAAATATAATCTTAAGGACCAGGCTGGGTGTTACATGACTAAAAGCTAAGCATCATCTCGACATTTCTGTATGTCACTATATCACCGGCATGCAAGCACTATGTAATGAAACCTAATCTCATACACGAAAACAAAACAAATTTAAACGACTCCATTTTTTTTCAGCTTTCTCTAGGAGATTAGCCTTTCAATGCCTATTATGTACTATTTGAAAGGAGATGCCTCAGTCAACAGAAAAATAATTTTAATTTTCATCTGAACTCTTTTATCACTTACAATTCTGGTTCGTTAATAACTTTCCTACGCTTTGCTTAATGTTGCTTAACGTCTGTTGATCTTACTTCCTTGCAAATTACAAATTTAGAGTGAAGGAATATTGTCTTCTGTCTTGTGTAGACTCATCATAATGAACATTAATTAAAAGCCAATTTGAAACATCCGATAGTTGAAAACGCTAGTCTATGGGACATGATAAATATTCATCATAATACGTTTCTTCCAGCTTTATCCTTGAAAATCCCTGTCTAATCCATATATCCTGTTATCTATTCATATGTGTACCATCTCTCTTCAGACCCCCTGCAAATTGTCTTTATGAATCTCTGCAAGAGGAATGACAGAGCAAAGCGGGTGGGAAACACATCTGCAGCTCGTGTCACTCTGTTTACAGAAAGCACGGCTCCCTGTATTGTTTCTGAGCCCTTAAGTATGAAATACATCTGCGAATTTGAGACAATGCGAGGATGGTTTCCCACTGTAAACTTTCAAGGCTCTTTCAATTAAGTAGTAAGAGTGTTCTAATCCTGGCTCTCGTGTTTTCTGTATTTCAAAAATAAGAGCTCCATCTGTTTAGTGATTAGAATTTCCAAGATCACTCTGTATACACGCATGCATGTGCATGTGTGCATGCGTGTGCACACACATAAACACACATATACACACACACTCACACACAAACACATATACATACAAACACACACACACTCACAAACATACATACAAACACACACATATACACGTATATAAACACACATATACACACACCACATACATGTACACATCCATACAAACACATACACACAACATACACATACATACATATACACACTCACACATACACATGTACGCATACTCACACACCAACACACATACATACAAACAAACACATATACACATACACAAACGCACACACAAAGCATGTACTTTTATATACAAATGGGTGCATATATACTTATATAACATTATTTATGTGGTATTTTACTGTTTTTAATGTAATCTTTCCTCTGTATATTTCTTCACCACTTGCAAAGTGTGCAGGTGTTACTGTTCTTGTGTATTTAAGTCAGACCAAATTCTGAAAATGTAGAAGAGTATGTGATACTTACTTTTAATTAAAATTTGGTAAAACCTAGGATCAAGTGGTAGGGGAGTCTCAGTGCGAGCTCTCTGGGTTAGTCTGGCCTGTGGGACTGGGGGGTTATGTTGGTGCCCTGACTGAGGGGCGAACATTCCCTGGGTAGGGGATTCTGAACTGTATGAAAATCGAGGAACTAAGCTGAATACTGGCATAAATGTTGTCAATTCCCTGTGGCCTTGATGTTCCTGAAGTGCAGGGTAAGTTATCCCAGCAGCAGGAAATAGGAATAGGGCAGAGCCTTCACCTAGTCTGATGTCTGAGGTGCCAATGGCTCAGGAACTTTGGCAAGAGTTTAGCTTTCATTCCAGATGTATAGAGCAGGTTACCACTAGTCAGGCATAGTTGACAAGCATTGAAGCCTTACAACAAGGACAAGGAATCCATACAACGTTCTTTATATTCTCTTTTTTCTTAGCATTCACTTTCATGGACTTAGATTTTGACTTAGAAATAGGTCTACATACCTTTCCATGGTATAATCTCCACCTTTCTGTGTTAAAAACTACCGTGAAGATAGATAAAAGCTGTCAAAGGTTTTTCACTTTGCAAAATAAAAAATCTTGAAGTGTCTGCAAAGTTAAGGGAACTTTCAATATTTTTTGTATGACAAAAAATTTAATAAATAAGAGTTTAGGATGTCTTTGGGAGCTATAAAAGCTTATAGATTGGTGTGCTTGGTGTGCTAAGAGGAAATTGATGATTCCTTAGAACCTAAATTTTCTCTCTGAATATCTGTACTATTTGTGACTAAACAAATAATACCAAAATTTTATTTTTCAAATGTCAGTAAGCACCTCTTCATGACAGCCCAGATGGTGAATTCCAGCCGTGTGTGTTGACCTAGTAGGGAAAGGACGGCTTACAGAATCATTTCTAAATAAAAAAGAGGATAATTGCTGTTCGCCATTTGGGGTCTGTAGTACATCGTAGATGAGTTCATCAAACTGTATTGTGTGCTGGCCACTGTCGCTTTGAGGCGCTATGAGATGGTCACTGATAGGCCATTCTCAGCAGTTTCTCTAGTTTATCTTCACAGTTAGGAATTTTCTAAATCTGTTCTACACACCCATGCCACCCCCCACATCTGCCTTCTAACAGGACCACATGCATGTATTAGATATATTATTAAAAATATGATTTTTAATAAACAAAGACTTTATTTCAAATATATTTTACGGTTTCTGTATAACAAGGATTGTTTTCCTGAATCTGAAATTTAATAAATGAACAATCAATGTACGAAATAGGTGAGTATTTGAGCTAATTAATTCCTACAATTTTTTCTGATAGCTCAGTATTTCATGCTTTCCTTTAACTAGAAAGCATACTGACTATGATGGTGTCAGAAGTTATATCCTCTTAGCTGTATATTGAATACCACAAAGGACCATTCCAGGACATGTTGTTTGCGTGTGTAAATATTGGTGGAGGGGGTGGTGTGTAAAACTTTGAGCCTAACTGAACAAATGATGACACATTGTGATCAGAGCTGAATTAGCTCATTCTTTGTGGCAAAAATAGCTTGCTAAGCA
The DNA here is from genome assembly GCA_019843815.1 of Montemys delectorum. Taxonomy (NCBI): domain Eukaryota; kingdom Metazoa; phylum Chordata; class Mammalia; order Rodentia; family Muridae; genus Montemys; species Montemys delectorum. The sequence continues at coordinate 8,899 of JADRCD010217200.1, forward strand.
AATTAGTAGAGAAACACATTGTAGGACAGATGTTACCCTGCTTAAAAAAATGTAACTCTTTTACAGAACTCCCAGCAATACTATTGCATATGCTTTGCATAATGATTACAGTGCTTATAAGACAGGTCACCTCTAATAGCTTTTAGATTGCTTCATAAATTTCAAAATTGGATTTTTTTTCATAAACAATCCATCTCGAACTCAGATATGGGGTGACTTCCTGTGTGTCTTTGCTACTTTTGCTGTAGTAGGTTGCAGTGCCACTGAGATTATGAAAGGGCATGTAAGAATATACATTTAGCAACAGGAACTGCATCTTTAAAACAAAAAGCGAATGTCTCAATAATGGAAGTGTCAGACAGAGAGTGTTGACATTACAGAAATCTGAATTTCCTGCTCAGTGCTTAGTAAGGGGAAAGAGTGCCTCATGAAGAACATGGCTTGGGGCAGGGGAGTGTCTAAACTGAAATACTCTAGGTTGCAAAGCTGCTTCCAGATAATCTGAGGGTGAGCCCCAACACAGTCTTAGATGTTCAGTTTGTCCCAATAGAGTGTCTGCTTCCGAATTCCTGCAATGTCTGTTTCTTCTCTGAATGGCATTGATTTGTTTTGCAAACCTCATGCATTTCTAGGATGTTTTGAGTGCCCCACATGCCTGGACACTCTGAAGCCTACTGCCTGGCTAAATTAATGCCCAGATGGCTAGAGAATCTTTATTGCTGTAGCGACGGCGCCAGTGTCTGTAAGCCATCCATGGAGAGGGAGACAGGGTGGTCTCTGTCTGATGTGTCAAGGATTCTACAAGGGTGTAAGGTTTGTCTGGAAGCATTGGAGATAAAACTACCCAATTCCACAGGTAAATCAGAAGTATGTGCAGGGAGAGGAAGGCAGTCTTTCTTAGTAAACCAAATAGGTGGTTTGGGGATATCAGCGTTTATAAAAGTGTTTGCAGCAGCTTGGTTAATGTCCCCAGATTTTGATTGATGACATCTGGACTGGGTCTGGGACTCGGCTCTTTCAATAGCTAACTCTCAGTTCCAGGGGTCAGCGTAGGTAGTGACAAATTGCAGAGCAGCACCTGCTGAACCTCCGTGGATGCTTTACAAGCATTCACAGTAGGTTTTGTCTCAGCTAGCAAACACTGCTTACAAACAAACAAAACTCCCAAACGAACCAAAAACTCAACCCTCAGAGTAAAGGAGCAGGAAACTCGCATTGGAAGCAGAAATGGCCCTTGGAACAAAGAAAAATACTTGTCTTTAGCAACAGCTTCAGAACTGGAGAATGGACTCCAGAGGGTAAGGTGTGTTCTAAACCAGTCAGAAGTGGCTGCGCTTCAAACAGCACCTGGAGGAGGGAAAATGGTGTGTGTTTCTCAGTGTTTTACGAGCTGCCATTAGGACATTTCCATCCACACACTGGGATAGATTGAGCCTAAGGGGTGTAAGAATCATAGCCTACACCCCTTGAAGTGCTCTAGCAGATATTGAAACTGTCATCTCAGACACAGCGACCCCGGAGGGGACTCAGCAGAGGGGACTTGGCCTAGGAATGTCCACATTTCTCCTGGTTTGTGGTGTCCTGTTGTTTACTGAGGAGGAAAGGAGTCCCCTGAACGCCTCTTTGTCTTGTCACAGATGAAGTTACCCACCCTTTCATAAACAGATTTCGAGGAGCAACACGGTATAATAGATAAAGAACACAGTTGCTGTTTTATTGGTGCCTTGCGCGGCAGTAATACTGAAAGGGGAAAGGCCAAACAAACAAAACAAACAGAAAACGAAAACAGAAAAGCAAAAACAGGCTGGCGGGAACCCACATCTTTTTTTTTTTTTCTTTTTCTTTTTCCCAAGAGTACACAAACTCCTGTTTTATTCTTATTGTGGCATGAATGATAACATAAAACCCAAAAACATGAAAATATACAACTTATATTACACTATGTTATGAACAAAATAGAAATCTATAACTCTATGTTATATTTACACAATTTCTTATTTTATTAAATTTCAAGTGAGATGGTAGTTTGCACAGACTTTGTTTTAAGCTCCAGGCATTGATTGTCTCTTTTCTATTTTTTTAAATCATTAAGAAAAAAACAAAACAAACAAACAAACCTTTTTCATTTGTGAAATCCAAACTGTTAGGAGGACTAAGTGCTTTAGAGCCAGGGGACCTGAATAAATACTGCCTTTAGTGGACCAGTGACAGACACTGGGGGAGGACAGGGACCATCAGGAGGAAGCTCAGCATGTCACCTTCAACCTGTGGGACTGCAAAATTAAATACTTTGTCAACCTGGCTAAAGAAATGTCTCTGCCCTAAGAGGCAATGAGATAGATCAGCCACTTTAAGTAGCGTTCGTATTTCTTCCTTCCTCATAAAGTTTTATTTCACTATTAACTTGATAGACAAATATTTTTATAAACCTGTTTGTAAATATACAGTTATTACAATTCAATAATTTACCCTTTAGAGTAAAGATGGTATAGGTTATTCCTTAAGTTTCTAAGTGAGACAGAAAGAGAGGACTCCTCTGAGGACACGGTGAGCTTCGGCCTTATGGAAATCTCAGAAAACACCCCATGGTATGGGAGAGATAATTTCCTTCAAGGAAACTAAGGTAGATTGTACTTTAGCAATCACATGTATGACGTGGCTTTAGCAATCACACGCATGAAGTGCTTTAGCAATCACACGTATGAAGTACTTTAGCAATCACATGTATGAAGTGGCTTCATCATGGAACACTTGGTGCTCTAAGATTCATCCCCCATGGGAAGATTTGGTTCCAACCATGATACATATGTTCATTGGGAGGGGTTTTACACAAAGGTAATTCTTAGCTAGAAACAAATGAACTTTCAGAGTTCACTTGACTAATTTGAGTGTGTGTGAGTTTTCTCCTATTTGTAATAACTAGCCAAATTATTATTGACTTACAAAGGACTTTAACCGATTTTCTTCACTGAATATTTTTCTTAGATTTATCTCAAATGTGACTAGCTTTAGAGGTCCCGCTAAAACATATAAACAGAAGAAATTGGCAATATTACTCTTCAGTTTTGGTATAAATGTGTGTGAAAGGGAAGATGAGAGGAAGGGGCAGAAAGACAGATGGGCATGACTTAAACCCATAACCCAGGGAAGGAAGGAAGGAGGGAGGGCTTCTGCTTGCTAACTTTCATCTTTCCATTTTATCTTATGTCCTCTACCATACCTTACTTGGCCTCTGTGTGCCATAGAAAGAATGTAAAGCTATAAGACCCTTTGTAAAAATCGTCACCCAACCAATGGACCAAAGGCATTATGTTGTTAGAGTTAAGTTGCTATTTAAAGCACCTTTCCCCCAAGTGACTTGTGTGTACTTCAGCCATGAGTAAAGTTACCTTTGCTTATGTTATCCCCTAGGGAAAACTCTTGAGCAAAGCAAAGCTGAAGAAAAGGTCCAGACAGAGAATGGCATGTCATTATGGGCTTGCTTTGTGATTTTGTCTGGGCACAGTTCAGTTATGAACATAAACTCAACCAAACCAGAGAGTTTTGGCAGCTACAGGTCACTGTGAACAGTTTCATTTCTCCTTCAAACAAATCAAAAGCAAACCAAAGAGAGTTTGCTGCGATTCACTGCTGTGTTGGGGTAGGTTTCAGCCTTGGATGCTGTCAGCAGCATCTACCTGGAGCTAAAACTAAGTATTCTTCTTGCCCAAGGTCGGGAAATGAAAACCAAGCTTGTCTTAAATGTGCTGTGAGACAGGGATCCAGCACATGAGAGTGGAGAACCCACAACAGTCAGGAGAAATTTGCTAAGACACAGAGACATTTTTTTTTAATAAATCTGTTTTCACATTGTATGTTATAACGGTATAAAAACAAGTGTCTATTTTTTTCTTATTCAGAGTGCTTTAAAACAAAACAAACAAAAACAAAAAAATGGCTCTAGATAATTGGTAATTAAATAACTAAGATGAGAGGAAAGAGCATAAGTTAATTAAGATTGAACATGACATTCCTCCTAATTTACCCCTTCATATTAAATACCAGAATCAATGCTACTGGGGCTAAAACTTTTAACACAGAGGAAGTTATGGGTGGAGAAGCAAGTGTTGGTGTGTATGCACACATATAGACATGTGTGTCTATGTGTGTATATACACACATGAAGCCGTGTGTGTGTGTGTGTGTGTGTGTGTGTGTGTGTGTATAAGCTAGAAATAGAAATTAGTTTTAAATACCTAACAGCTTCCAATTCCAAAGCAGAATAAAATAGGGAGAAATAAAATAAATTATACATAATTTACTAATCTGGGAACAGCTGACTGTTATTATTATTACTATTATTATTATTATTATTATTTAATCATAATTTTACACTAGCAAAAAGAGGCAATTCAAATGAAAATATATCATAGGAAGAAAACGAAAACAACAACAATAAAAAAATCCCATGAACAGAAAACCTCTGACATGCAGGTATGATGAGCTCTTCCAAGCCAAACCTCAAAGTGGGACCTTCTGAGAGAGAAAAAAAAAAAAAAAACAGAAAGGGAGTTTTCTTTTCCTCCTCCTCCTCCTCCTCCTCCTCCTCCTCCTCCTCCTCCTCCTCTTCTTTACTCATTTATATATGGAAATAAAACTTAAGGGTGGTATTTGACAACATGAGAAAGGACTGGAACACTGGAACACAAGTAAGCCCCTGGCTGAGGTGCTTGCTCTCTCTATTTAAACACAATCAGGAGTGTCCTGAAGTGACGCTGCAGTTGTCTGTTTACCACTGCCTTGGCCTTTTGGTTGGCGATTGGAATCATCAGCCCCATCATCCTTGGTTATTGCTCTGAGCCTGCACTCTGCTGGTACCAGCAATTGATCTTTAGCAGGCCCAAATTACAGTGAAGGACCATTACACTGGTTAAGGGGTCTCTGTGTGTATCTAGGCTCCACTTTGTGGTGTTACAGTGAAGTTTAACCAAATCCTGGTCCTTGGGGTATCGAATACGCATGGCCCACACTTGTGAAACGCAAACAGTCTCTAACCTCATTGTGTGGAGAGACGAAAAGAAAATCTTATAAAACCATCAATTATGTTCCCTTGTCAGGAAAGGATGGAACATCGGAGACATAAGCTAATTCTGTATTTCTGAAAAATGGCAAATAAGTTCAGTCAAAACATGATTGCTTTGCTCAAAGTTTCAACAGGAAAAACACACGCGCACACATACATGTACACACAGGTCACTAAGTAGCAAGCATTAGAAAAAGCAAACTGTCCAGGGAGAAGGAGCCTCCAGAAGCATGTGGCTGGTAATTTCCATGTTTGCCATGCACGTGCCCATGACACAGGGCCACCTACCCGATAATGAGCATACTAGAACTTGAAAAATAGAATTTCTGAGCTCTACACTTAGTTCCATTGCCCCTGGAAGTGCAAAATCAAGGTTGAGGTTGCTTCTAAGCCCTCTTGCTCAGGAGGAGTGGAATTCTATCCGCACATGGAGGGTGTTGCTCATGAAGGCCTGACATTATTCCCTAATAGGAATGTGTCTAATGTACCATAATCTCTCTCTCTCACATACACACACACACACATACACACACACATACACACACACACACACACACACACACAGAAATCCAAGATCAGAAAATATTTTTTCTCTAAATTTCTGTCTCTCTCTCTTTTCACCTGAGAACGGCACCTACAGTTTCCATTAAAAAAAAAAGAAAAAAGAAAGAAAGAAAGAAAAAAAAGAGAAAACCAAAAACTAAAAACAAAACAAAAACCAGTCTCACCAGTTGCTGGTGTGTGAGCTCTTTCCAGGGGCTGTCTAATGTTTACCACGGCCCTAACGGAAGAAGGAGCAAGGAGAAAGGAAGGGCAAACAAATGAAATTGGTGATCAATTCAGCACGAATTTGGCACTTGCTCAGAGATGTAGTGTTGTGTGCAAGGGTTGGGGTCTCTAAGGAAAACGGTTGCTGACTCTGTTGTGTAGAAGCAGTGAAGGCAAACACGGGCTCTTGTTTCCTCTCTCCCCCCTCCTCGAGCCCCTCACACTTGCCTCCATCTTTAAAGCAGAGAGATAGAGAGGGTGGAGGGAACACCGTCTCCCCCTGTCTGTCAGGTGCAAGATAAAAATCAAAAAGAAAAGGAAAATAAAAAAGGAGAAAAACCCAGAACCACCCACCTCCCCGCCCCCAAACAGAACAAAACAGAACAAAACTTATTTCTTTTTAAAAATTGTAGCACAGAACAACATAACACATTCACAAGCCACTTGTTGGCACTGTGTACCTGAGTGAGGATTTCTAATATAGAACAAACAGCCATAAAGTTTATTAAAAAAAAAAAAAAAGTTGCCGGGTGAGACTTCAGTGCTGGGGTATAGCAGCTGAGTTACTGGCACTGTTTACCCATAGCTTATTTCGATCTCTTGTTGATGATGACGTTTGCTTGCAATTTTTCTTTCTTTCTTTTCCTTTCCGAGCCTTTTGAGGCTGAGGTCTATTTGTCAGCTGATGTCCCAACTATTTAAGACTAACAGTTAAAATAACAGTCAGTGTATGAGAGAGTTCATGTGCTTGGCCGCTGGTAAGGATGAACCGGCCAGAGTCTCTTCAAGTCCTCGGCTCACCACTGTCTGTTGGCCCTTATCAGTTGGCTTGTCCTGCAATGTGGTTTTCGCTGTCACTCCCATAATCCACATCTGGGTCCTCCTCCTCCTCATCGTACTCCTCGTAAATCTCTCCGTTGATGTCCTCAGCCTGGATCTCCTCCTTGATGTGAGGCTCCTCCCCCTTCACACCGTAAGTGCTCTGAATCACGGGCATCCCAGGCTCTGGGCTGCTGGACACACTCGAGTGCTCTGAGGGCAGGTGAGGGGACGGCATTCCGGCCATGGCGATGGCGCCGGGGTACACGACGCCAGCCGTAGCGATGGGGATCTGTGCTTGTTGCCTGTCACAGAAAGAGACGGTGAGTGTGCACGGGAGGTCTCATCTTTATTGCCTCGAGATGCCACCTCACTCGAACCAGCATTCGCCCAATTAGCCAACATGTTCAAGTGACATCCTGCGCTGATTCTAATGCCTTCCGTGCACGCGTTGTGCTTCACAGATAGATCCGGGGGTTTACAGAACTGCTATTTGATAGGTAGGCTAGTCCTACTCTATTATTATTAGGGGACAAAATGTGGCATGGGGAAAAGTAGGCAAATTTACCCAAGACCTTGACTCCCAACTCACTTTGCCTTCATTATGACCAAGAAGAGTTTGTGTTTGTTTCCCCACAACCGAGCCAAAGAGAGTTCAAGTATAATGGGGAAAAAGATCTCTAAAGTATTTACAACTTTCAAAATAACATTATGATCCCACAAACTATTAAACATAAGAAGATAAAGCTATCCTGTTGTCTACCTACTCTGTGAAATGGTGTTAGCTCTCAGGGGGATCAGAGTCAGGGCCAGCCGCATAGACAAACCACCTCAGAAATGACCTGCACCTGCTTCTATTGTCCCGCTCTACGACTCTTTTAATTCTCTAACCTGGGAACTCCACCTTCTTGGGTTTGCACTGGACCTTAGAGATTGATTTAGCTGGTCCTGTCAGGGTGGGTTCACAGGCATTCACATGGGCTTCCTTCTCTCAGCCTTTTGGAGATTTACTATAGATTCCAGAAATGGGTGCCTCCCAGAACCTTGCATAGAGCACACTGGCTCTTTCAAGCGAATGGAGGGTATGTGGCAGGTATGGCCACTTTAATTACTCATCCTCCTGACTATATTCAGTGGTGTTTGCTCTCCCAAGTTCTCTGGATGTCAGTGTTTCAGGTGTGAGTGGCTTTATCCCTGTGTGTCTTGAGTTTTCCACAGTGTTACACACTGTTGTGCTGCACACAACATCACTGTGCATGGCCTCCCAGTGGGAAGCAGATGGGAGCATCCTCTGGGCAGGGTTTTAACTTCAGATGGAACTCTCCTGTCCATGACCTTGCTGTGTCCTAAATCTAATTTCTACTATATGAGATGTACACACAGGAGTTGTGCATGTATGTGTGTAGGGGTGTATGGGGGTAGGGGTGGATGAGCAATTCCACAGTATTCAGAACATGTGATTCATTTGGAATCACTGTTAAGGTGTGTTATCTCAACAAAGCTGCCAGTGGGGAAATCTATCATGGTGAAACATTGGCAGTCATGGACAGCAGCCAGGAAAAGAACTGGTGAGATCCAGTCACACCTCTCTGTTTCTATCTAACTACAGGCATAAAGCTGATGCTTACTATTGAATCGGATCTGCCCTCAGAGAAGTTGGGATAAAACCTGTAGGTGAGCAGGCAGCTTGAGCGGCTCCCCCTAGACAAACAGAGAGAAACCCACCTGTCTATATAGTAGTACATATGTCCTTAGGGCTTCATACAGGGTACAAAATAATCTTAGAAAGAAGGCTGCAGGTTCCTTTATCAAAAGGTTGCTTTGCAGCTAAGTAGACAGGGGGAGGGAGGGGAGTCCTGTGTGTGTGGACACTGGGAAGGTGGCTCTATGTGATACAGGACGTGTAGTTGGGGAAGGAGGTTCCCATACCCAACGTTGAAGTACTGTCGCATTTCCTGCCTCCGGTTCCGCATGATGGCCTTGTACTCCCCGATGCGCAGCTTCTTGCCGTCCACCAGACAGGTGCGCTTCGGCCTCGGCTTGTACTTGTAGTCCGGGTACTTCTCCAGGTGCTGTTTGCTGAGGCGGGCCTGTTCCTCGTAATACGGCTGTTTCTCTAGGTTGGTCATGGCTTTCCAGCGAGATCCTGTGGAGACAAGGAGGTTACAAATGCCAGTTTGCAGTATTTCTAAGAATCCTAAAAAAAGGAGATGCCATGGAGAACAAGAAAGAAGTTGAAAGAAAATGTTGGCCAAAAGCCAGAGCTATATAAACATGTTTCTGATTAGCAAGATCAACTTGAAAGGCGAGATTTCACAAGAACAGAGGTGTCTGCAAGGAAATTATGCACCAAAGACACAAGAGCTGGGCAATGTATTATTTTTGACTTGAATGAACAGTTTAACTAAACTTGCTTATTATGCACTGAAAAGCTCAAGAATTTCATAGGACGCCGTTACATTGCTAAACGCTCCACATGAACTTGTCCCATGTTGTGAGTCTGACTTCCTGAGTCTTTGAGTATTTCTATGTGAGGGCATAGTGCTTATCACAAAAGTTCATATGTCACACGGTTTCAGAAACTATGTCTATAGAAAACATTAGAGTTAAAAACGAACCCCTTTAAGTGGGGGAGGCATAGGATTGGGGGGTTGCCATTGTGTGAGAACTGTGCTAAGAACCTGGGTTATCTTCTGTCCTGTGACAGCTTATTGGGTAAAGGCACTGGTGGCTGGCCCAGACTCAGATGGTGGACGGAGAGAACTGACCTCTGGGAAGTTATACTCTACCTCCACTTGGGGTCCCCCAGGCTTACATGGTAAGTTACAACAGTTTTAAAAATGACATTTTGTCATCTCGCGACTGTCCTAAGAGGTAAACAGCATTCTAGCTGTTTTCATAAGTGAGAGAACAAATGTGTTTGTGAGTCTGCATGATGGGTAGGTGATTTCATGTGTGTGACAATCAGCAGACACGACAAGCACCAGGATAAATCTGCACTGAGCAAGCCCTTTAGTGTAATGACTCTCTGCACTGAGAGGGCTTTTACTTTAATGCTCCCCCCTTTAAGAGGAAACGTGTCTTGTCTCATGATTATCTATCTCAGTGGCAGTGACTTGTCTTTTTCCTTTGTACTGTTTTGTGTTTAACTTGTATTTTTAGAGAAAAAAAATATGAAGTGTCACTAAAAATAGCATGTGCTAATTCTCAGTTTAGATGTGGTCGGCTGCCTTTGACTCTGTCAGTGTGGCCATGTGTAGTAAGAATACTGGTAGTGGGGTTGGTATGATCTTAAATTATACTTTAAGATCTTATTACAGGTGAGGCACACTGCTCTGAAAAAGCAGCAGCTCTCCCTGTGTCAATGCACAGATCAACCCCAGGGCTGCTTACAGCTACAGATGGTGTGTAGACCCTTCCTTGTGTCCAGCTAAGGCCTGGAATTCCATTCTCAGTATGTGTTGGCCAAGAAGGGAAAGCTAATCTAACTGTGGGGTGCTTAGAGGTAAGCCTCTCTGACACATGAGGTGGTGAAGAACAGATGTGATCACTGGTGGGAGCTCCCATGGGATTCTGGCAGTTCTAGAGAGAGAGGGGGTGAGCAAGAAGGAGAGAGAGAAAGAGCACTTCCCCCATTTCCTGCCACTCAATGTCCTGTACTCTTAGAGTAAGAAGACCATCACCCCAGGTATCATGAAAAGTCACACCACTTCATCAAGTACCCTGATAGCAACAGCAAGAAAACAACTAATTTAGCACATGTCCAGTCCCTACTGTTAGGCTTTGTCTATGGAAGAGCTTAGAAGAAGCTGTAACCTAAACTCCGGCAGAAGCGGCACATCCCTGAGCATTCTAGGGATGAGGAGCAGCCTTTAGTATGGTCAGTGTTACACACGCTTTATCAGGAAGTGGATGGGGAAGCCTGACACCAAATCTCTCACAAGTGTTTTAAGACAGGTTGTCCCCAATCCAGATAGATTTTGGTTTTGTTTTATTCTAAACACAGCTCAGGTTAGAGTTCAAAAAGCAGAGGTGCTTGTTTTCCATTCTCAAACTTCTGTGTGAGCAGCATGGTCAGTTCTCGTTCTTAGAGATAATCTGCCTCGGATTGATGGCCATTTTAATATTTCCTATCATGTGCATAATGCGTGGTTGGTAGGTTGAGAATTAAAATTCCCTACTTCACCTCCTGATAGTATATTTCCCCTGAGAGCACCCAGTCTTAAGCTATAGTAAACAATAGGGCCACATAATCATGACAATTTTATTTTTTAGAGATAGCATCTCTCCGGGTAGCTCAGGTTAGCCAGTCTTCCTACTTTATAATATACCAACTGCTGGAATTACATGCATGTACACTACCACTACTCAAATTACATATTTATTTGTTCATAATTATGAATTAAGATAGCTTAGATACCAACTGGGATGTAGAGGCTAAACTCTACCTTCGGACCATGCAGTCTCAGTTTGGAGACAAATCCAGTTTACATCTTAAATTATTCCTCTAGGTGGGGATAGCCAACTGGAGGCTTCTTCTTGATCTCAATGGCTTCCCAGAAACAATAGGTGCTGACTGCAGGTCCCATAAATACAGTCAGGGAGAATGCTAGCAAAGACATTGTGGTGGTCCACCTTGTCCCCAAAGAAAGAGGAAAACGGTCACATGGTTTGGTTTGTGCCCGCAGCCATGGACAGTGCAGAGTGGCTTGCTGTTTTCAAAGGGTGGGCTGTTTGCAAGGCAAACGAAGAGACTATTGGGGATGCCTTCTGATAACAAAAGAGTTATCATTACAATGAAAACATATTTGTTGCTCAAAGTAAGAAAAAATAAGGAGCCTTGTTTTATTTTTTCAGACTCTTCCTTCTGAGTCTGGCAGTAGGCTCCAAGAGGAGAGAGTGAGCTGCGCAGCGATGTCATCTCTATGGGGCATGTAATGAATTTGCACATTTTACTCTGACTACTGTATATCTAATCAGAAAAAGATGTCCCCCAGTCCCTGATCTCGAGCCAAACAGTAAAAGGTGATTCCTTATGTTAACAATTTCAGCAGAATGGCTTATTAAAACCAGATTTTAGGGTATTATAAAATGCTTAGAAGCCCTTTAAAATGTCAACTAGGATCCCCAGAGACTACATAAAATGTCAACCCAGCTCAAGCGCCTGTTTTAAGCAGAATGAATTAGCAGCATGCTGTCGGAGGCTGTTATCCAAAACAATCGGTAAAGAGAAAAACATCAAGCCGCCTTTGTACTTTTTCTATGAAATAGGCCACTCAGAACCATCGTGTGGCTATTTGAAGATTTATTTAAAGCTACGACTAAATACTGAGGCCCCCACAAACTTTAGTGTTTAATTTTTGGGTGACTAAAATTGTTCCATGTCTAATTAATATGGCTGTATCAGAAAGGCTTGGCTGGGGCTATCTTCTATGTACACTTTAACAGCAGAGGTCATATAGTGAGGCTCATGTTGAGTCAGAAAAGATTTTCCTAGCCACTTACTGCTATACCATAAAGAATCTTGGCTACATCTCCTAGAGACAAAATGACTGTCTTTCAAAAAACTTTTCAAGGGTTTTAATTCTGGTGTGTGTGCATCTGATTGCAGTTGCCCATGGAGCCCAGAGGAGGGCCTTGGGTACTTCGGACCTGTAGTTACCTATCATTAGGGCTGAAAACCAAACTTGGGATGCAAGTGTCCTTAACCACTGAGCTGCCTGCCTCTCCATGCCATCTGTTGTTCTTTGTAGAACAAAATTTAAACCAGTGCGAAGGATTTAGCACCAAGCTCGCTTATCAAGTGATTCCAAATGAAGCATGTGTGGCAGGTTCCAGTTTGGCCAGACATGATCCTAGCCATCTCTGTGAGTTCAAGGTCTGACTGATCTATAGTTAGTTCCCAGACAGCCAGGGCTGCATAGTGAGACCCTGTCTTTAACAAAACAAATTTGAGTAATTCGTGAGGAGAGGATGAAGTAATTAAAGGGATGCATAGGTCAGAGATGGCATGGACATTAGGGCCATCTTTTCCAGCTCCATCCCTTCCAGCACTGTCCTTTGTACAAATGTGTTTTCAAATGTAGAAGTCTTCCTTCTGCAAGGGAACACCACTTATTCTAATCTTTCAGACTCTGTGCATGTATTCACCTGAAAACTATTTTAGGAGAAAATATTAAAGCACATGCATGTAAGTGTGTGTCTTTTCTGTATGATCTGATTGGGCATCTACTGCCTGAGTTGAGGTTACGGGATTATGAATAGAGAAGAGTACATTTAGTTTCTATGTGTAGGCAGCCAGTTGCTTAATGCACCCTCAAAGATATTTCTTTATAAACTACATGTATTTCCAAGCATATCATCAATTTTAATAAATCTTAAGTAGTTTAGGTGTATGCTGCTGGTTATGTTTCAAGGCCTATTATTTTTTTTTTCTGATGGAGCTAGGGGCTTTCATTCTGAACTCTCATTGTTAAGAGAACGGGCAATGTAAATCTTGTCTTGCTGCTGCAGTGCATCTTGCTAGTTGGAGATAAAGGTGAGGATGGTGATGCTCACATGGTAATGACCAGGTCAAAAACACAAATGGAGAATGAAGCCCTCATCTCATCTCCCTTCAGCTCAGCCTGGCCCTCACCTCAAACCACTCTACACTAAGTCTTTCTTTACCTGTGCCCTTCCTAGATATCTCCTCATGTGCTTGAGTGTCTGTGCTTTGGGGTAAAGGTATATCTTGTCTTCTTGTACACTGGGAACCACAGTGGTAGGGAAAGCTGCTTTTCAAGTCAACGCAAAACTATGCCATGATCCTAAGACTTACTCAAAGCACAGTTGTCTGCGGGGACTCTGAAAGGAAAGGTCCTATTCTAGGTCTTGTGTCCTCTCCTCCTCCTCCCCCAGCACACCATGCATACCAAACAGAACTCTAACATTCTTAGCCTTCTTTCAAGGAGGGCGAGACAGGGGTGAGACCTGCCTGTGTGTGCAGTTGACAGGTGGGGTGAAGAAGTGAAGGTCCAGGGGTGCTTTGTGGTCCTCTGGACCTGCAGGGCTGGTGCTATTATTCTGGTGTATTAGCGGAAGGCAGGAGCAGCCTGCCGTCCACACCCATCCTCTTTCCCCGAGAGCAGAAGACAGCAGCAGCACAGCATGTCTCCTGGCACACACTCAACAACCTCCTTACCCAGTATCTTGCTGATGTTGGAATTGTGCATGTCGGGGAAGGCCTGAAGGATTTTCCTCCGTTCATCTTTCGCCCACACCATGAAGGCATTCATTGGACGCTTTATGTGGGGCTCGTTGCTACCACGTCCTCTGGATTCCCTGTAAATTCTTGACTCTGAGACTCCAGCGCTTCCTAGAAACAGGGCATAGCAGCACTTATGTCAATGTGGAGGCTTTGGCAGGGCTCCTTCCCATGACTGTTTTCCTAGGCTATTAAAATATCGGAAAACAAAAAGTACTTCTGATAATGGTACTCGCAGTTCCCAAGGCAGATGCTTGCTTATGAAGAGTCTGTGATAAGCCTGTGGCAGCAAATGTGTTTGTATTTTTAACCCACTTCTCATTTCTTCCTGGGTTTTTGAAGGGCTATGGATGGTTTCAGCATTTACTTTCAAGAGTTCAGAGAAAGCTGAGACACACTATTTTTGGATCCTATGGGGAAAGGGGTGAGTTAGTCTCTGAGTGTACCATTACTGCAGAAATATTACAGATATAAGGAGTCTGGTAAAAGTATGGAGCACTCATGGGTTCGGCAGGACGAGTTGGGAAGCAAGAGGCAGTAGGACTTGAAGTGTTTGTCCCCCCTTTTGTTTCTGAGGACACATTAGTAAAAATTTCAGTCAAAACAACATAAAGACCTCCCTTTAATGTGGCTGGTGTTTCTTTTCAATTGTGTCAGTATATATAATGACTGCCTACCTTGCCCACAAAAGGCACTGGATAGTTGGAAGAAAAGAACCAATTAATGTATATATTACTATTGGTTCTTTAAAAAATGAAACACATGCTCCACTGAGCATGTTTTTCCTCCTAGCATGTTATTGAAAGAGACAAATTGATGGTTGTATTTCAGATATGAAGGCCAGTGATGACAAGGGACCCCTTTTCCCTGTGAGTCACACATCCTCCTCTGGCCTCATCAGACTCCATAAGGCATCTCCTGCAGAGTATTCCATAGCCAAGGAGCAGAGGTGATGAGCTCAGGCAGTGAGAACAAGGGGAGCCTGGGAGCAGGGCACTCTGCACCTAAGAGGCCACCGTTGCCATCATCAAACATGCAAACAAAGACAGCATACAAAGGATTCTGGAGATTCCTCATATGTGTACCGCAAACAAAATCATATCTCCTCTTTTTTTTTAATTGCCCCATTCATCTGTAAACCTTAATTCATCTGAAGAATGGGTGAGTATTGCTTCTATACGATTGGCAAAGTGAAAACAACAAAATAGCATCTCTCTAGAAGCACAGTCCGTAGCTCAGCATCTCTCCAGTAGCACGCGTGGCGGTCTGTGCCCATCGAGTACATGCTCCTTGCTCAGTGTAGACCGGAAGCTACTTTGCATATGAGCACCGCTAAGTTAGACAATGGCAGCACAAGCTGCTTTGCCGGGACACTTTATTGCCAGAGTGTATTTTATCACACGAGCATAACTTAAAATTGATGAAATGTGTTACGACCAGTAATTGCCTCTCGATTGACAAACAGCAGTGCTAATGCATGGCAGCATCCTTCGGAAATGTGTTTGTAACTAGGGCGTGATCGTGGCACATCTGCTGTTTCCGGTCCTTACACCTTACAGCAACATAAGCCGCGAGAGCAGCTGTGTGGGGCTCCGTCGACTCTAAATAGGGTCTTTATACATACGTGGGCCAGGCTTATTCTGAGAAGGCAGCCGCTGCAAGATTTTGTGTTTCTGGCTCTCCAATTGAACAGGTTCAACTGTGACAGGATCGTGGAGTTAGATATTTGAGCTTGGCTAGCTTTTGGCTGGTGAGAACCTTAATGACCAGAGAGTGGGTGCTGAAGAGTCACAGGGATCCCCCTCTTCCTGTCTGAGGCTCAGTGGTTTGCTGAGATTGAGTCTTTTCCAGCTTGCAGCAAGGCTGGGCCACTGAAGTCCTAAAACACATGTTAGCTGGTACCGGAAGGAGAACCCAGTTGGGTTCTGTTTAAGAGAAACTACAGTTTCCTTTTATGCTCTCTTTGCTGTATCAGCTGAACTAGGCATCACCCCTGTGGCCACCTGTGCTGTCTAAAGTGACCCAAGGCTGGGGTATAGGATAGGAGTGTGATGCTCCTCAACTTGAGTGCTGCTTAGATGGTACATACAAGAGTCTATTTAGAGCTGATGGAGCCACGTGCTGCTGCTCTCCTGGCTTGTGTGCTTAGAGTGCTGTCTAGATGTTGGGTTAGAGTAGGTTTCTGTCAGTGTGTAGACAACATAGCAGGTAAGGCTGCAAAATGCAAGAAAAATGTCCAGGACATGTCCTCTGAACTGTGCGTTTAGCTAATAAGGCAAGCTGCAAAATGAGCTGATAGATACGCAGTGCCACAAAGTTTGGCAAAGGAAATAAGGGGGCGAGAGGCAGGGTGGCCACTAGAAAGGATATTTGCTTTAGAGTTATGTCATCTTAGACCTGAGTCCTGCCTCTGGCACTCACAGGCGCCTGATCCTGGGGGAATGATTCCAAACCACTGGGGGCAATCTTTTTTTGTCTGCCTTGGCAATGACAGGTCCCGTTAGGGTGGAAGATGAGCAACAAGGAGTGCTTGGCACATGGTGACTGCGCAGTGTATGTGAGCCACCGCTGGGATGGTCAGGTAGGCAGTGACCTTTCTGCCTGTTCTTTTTGCTGTTTTAAGCAGCTCCAAGTCCACCCTCCCACTCCATCCTGGAGTATAAATGAGTAATCGCCACAAACCGTCAGAATCTCCACTCATGTTGAAATCCATCATTCCATGGCTAAATTTCCCTTCTTCATTCTGTTTAACTGCCAACTGCTGAGTCAGGCTCTCCAGTGTTGTTTTTTCCTTTAAAAAAAAAATTCAAAATGAGAATCTTGAACCTATAATTATTCCAAGACATTTCTCCCCTCGGGCCATATATAATAAAATTGGCTTCTGGGAGACATGGGGTACTGGTGTATTCACCTTTACATGCTCAACACAGCACACTACGGCAATTCAGGGAGATAATCCGCAGGGCTTGGGACTCTTTCAAGCCCCTGGAAAGTCTTTGCATTGGGTCTCCTGCACCTAAGGAGTTAGGTTGCTATCCTGGGAGAAAACCTTTCCCAGTTACACAGTGCCCTTAGTGATTTTGCTGATAAGCAACCTCTTCTGTGTTTGGACAGCCTGGGTCGTTTTGATTCTGACAGCAGAGATGTGGTGTTGAAGGAAGTCTTCCAGTATTCGGCTGACCAACCCACAAAAACAGAACTCAGAGAAGCGCCTCACCAGTTACCACCTTCTCAAATGCCCTTTGCAGCATTGACCACAGCAGGGTAATGAAGGGCGTCAAATATTTGCTGCTAATCGCTTGTCAGGGCTTCATGCATCCCATGGAAGCGACCTGTTACTTAGGCCACAATTTGATTTGGATTGCTCAGCCAAAATATTGAGTTGGTGAATTTTGGGAGATACAAATAGACATAAATTAAATCTCAAAAGTCATCCAGTCATTTAAAAACATGCAGTATGTAGCTTACATTTGTGGAGGACATGGTGTTAAAAACTAAATGATGTTCAAGAAAAATATAATGCTTAATCTCACCCACACAAAATATTAAACTGCTTCCAAATTAAGAAACTGGTTGACATTGAGAACAGGAAAAAGCATACAGGAGAGGAGGCTGCTGCCCCTCTCAAATTTTCCAGCCATGCTCTTTAGATGATGTGGTTCCAAGACAGTGTCATGAAAGGCAGCCACTGGCTACTATAGCTTTTGAACAAGTCTCTTGATAAGTCACCAGATTGTTGGAGAAATTGTCATGAACTTCACTGGTGGATAATATACACCTCAGAAGTGCTACCAGTAAGATGTTCACAGAACGTAAACAACTATTGAAGATCATTGTCTTGTGGGAGAAAGAGCCCAGCAAATGCAGTCACAAAGAACTAATGAAGTGCCAGAATCTTCAGTACAGTACTGTCTTTGTCTTGGCAAACCTTTGACAATAGTACAATTATAAGAACTAGATTAAAATTTCTCTCAAGTCTGTGGCCTTGGAAGTCTGTACTCTGTTCATCAGAGTCTCTATCTGACTTGATAGGAAAGCTATCAGCATACAAGAGGACCCAGTTACAGTCAGTACTGCAGAATCACCCAGCAGGAATGCTAAAGGAAGTAGACCCTGACCCAGTTTGTTTGAGGTTTTTGATTGGTATTTTTCACCACTTTGTAATCTCTGGATTTCTTTCTTTCTTTTTTCTTGCCTGAGGGAGTCTGCTGTATGCACTCAGCAGAATTAAGAAGTTCCAAGGACACTAGCTCAACAGGCTGTTTTTATAATGAATGTAGCCATTCAATGTGCACACACACATGCACAAGAATACTTACACACATGTGCACACACACACACACACACACACACACACACACACACCACTGACCTCCATCAACAACATTCTAGAGTGTTCTAGGTCATTCTAGGTCAAAGAAAACACAACAGAACTTCTTTGCGGGAGGGGCCATGCACACATAGTACCTTTCAAATTTTGAAATTTTGATTCAACATTTGGCATGGAAATAAAACTATATATTGTGTAAAGAATATCCCATTCGGATGGAAAGTTTTTCAAAAGAGTAATAGCAAAGTAGAGGCAATTGTATGAAGAAAAGAATGAACTGTTAACTGTCTCCTGGGCCCCTGAGTCCATGTCTGCGGATGCCCATCCTCCTGAGATGCTAAGACTAAATGAACAGGGAGGCACTGTCAGTGTTTCTAAGTTACATCTAGCCAGCTGCTGCTCATGAACACGGTACATTGAGACTATTCGATAAGACTCCACAGAGTGGAGTCCCTCACACTGGTGAAGAAACTGTCAGCAAGAGGTAGTAGAGAACAGCATGGTGGGGTGCGCAGTGCCACTCTTGTATCATTACTCTTACAACATTTAAAGAGAGAAAGGAAGATGGTGGTATGTTTCCAGTGAGGACAGAGGACAAAACTAAGCAGAAAGCCATGTCCTTACAACTCTGTACTACATTAAATTTTACACACATTTCTCAAGAGTCCCAGTAGATATTCATTTATTCAGAAACAGAAATAAATGAAGATGATATGGTGAATCAACAAAAGAGCAAGTCGGATTTAAAATAGTTTTCACTGTCTAAAGGAGTTACGTTCCAAGGGGAAGGAATAAGTCAGATGCCGTAAACACTGGAGATGTGAAATAGTGTTCCCATGGTCTCCCTTTCAATTTCCCACATCCTCATCAGCTAGCTTCTAAAGCACTGGTTCTCAACCTGGGGGTCTTGACTACTTCGGGAGTTGAATGACTCTTTCATCACGGTTGCCTAAGACCATCAGAAAGCACTGATATGTATATGATGATTCATAAGAGTGGCAAAATTAGACTTATGAAGTAGCAACAAAAATAATGTTTATGTTTGTGGGTGGCTTTAAAGGGTCACAGGAGTAGGAAGGTTGAGAACCACTGCCCTAAAGGGACCGACATGTCTAAGTCTCAGTCATTTGAGACTATACCCTTTAGTTTTAATATTCCCTTTACATACTCCTCTGTTTATATGTTCAAATACTGCTGGGGAAAAAAAATAGTTTGACTCTTAGCCCTCAGATTTAAATTTTGTCTAGACGGAATCAGCTTCAACGGAATAAGATGATAACCATAAGGATTGAGAGGGAGCAGGGTGTGGTGGCCGCAGTGTGCGGTGGCTGCAGGGTGCGGTGGCCCAGGCCTGGTGACTCCAGCTTGTGGGAGGTGAGGCTATCCTGACGTGTGCAGTGGCACAGAAGGTACCCCGTGGTATGGAGTCAGGCCCTGTCTCTCTTTTGAACAAACCTGGGACAAGAAAGGCTGACCAGGTAGCACAGAGGTAAGTGAGAAGGTGCTAGAAATCGCATACGCAAAAATTTGGAGAACTGAAATGTTGACTGACCAATAAAGATAATTTTCTACCAACTTCATAAATTTCCCTCCCCCATTGGGATCAGATTAATAAAATGATATCAATGATAAATTTCATAGAACTTGCCATGGCATGGTTCGGTTTCACACACAGTTTTCTAACCCACTGATGCAAGCTACTTAGGCTCTCCTTCATCCTCAGTGCTGTTGAGAAGACAGCGCCTCCCTAACCCCATGCAGTTAGACGGAGCAGCGGCAGCAAGGCATGACCTTCAAAGACGCTGGCTGGCAAAAGTTCTCACCTGCTGGGCTCATCGCAGAGTTGGTGAAAACAATCCCACCAAAGTGGGCAAAACAGAACCCCGGCGCAAATATGAGCAGGAGCCAAACAAAGTGACATACACACACACACACACACACACACACACACACATGGATGGAGACAAACACACACACACACACACACACACACACACACACACACATCTCAATTAAAAGGAACAATTAGCGGCCAGACCTCTTTGGGAATAGACTTCTATTTGGCTAATAGTCTCATGTAAGTCTGCAGGTTTGTAAGGGGAAATGATAGGTCAATTCAAGAGTCTCTGGGACTTTATCTGATCCTGCGTTTTCCTGAAGGAAGGTCAAAAGATTGTGTTCAGCCTGAAGGATAGGAAGGTACATAGCTGCAGTCCTGGCCCTTGGGGAAAAACACTGCAAGCCCAAGGACAGGCGGCTCAAAGTAGTGAGTTCCAGGCCAAGAGGCTAGGAAACCGTCTTGATCTCAGAAAACCAAAGGAGTAAAAGAAAGCCACCCATCTAGACCAGGTGGCTCCAGAGATGAACATGAGGACTGTTGAAGCTGGTCTTAGAGTCTCTTGCTCACCTTGTGAGAGGGCAGCTGTCCTGTGGCTCGGCAGCTTTTCCTCTGACAGCCATAATGGAAAAGGGCATTGGACTGCTTGCCTATGACACCAGACCCAGTTGGCACCCAACAGGAAGGCCAAAACATGCCTATCCTTTCTGTCAGACTGGCAAAAGGTGACCAGGATTCACAGGGAAAGGGAGATGTGTAAGATGAGAAAGTCTTTAGATAAATCACTTAGGAAGTCTGAGTCCCAGAGCCTACATTTTAAAATGGGATTTAAAGGCAAAACAGATTTTCATTGGCTTAGAACATTTAAGAAATTTATATTTTTGACATTAAAACGAATACTTTGTGTGGAAAACACTAAAGAAGAAAAAGACAGTGCCGAACATCTAGGGATCACAGGCATGGTTGTGAACCTCAGTTTCCTATGGTAAAAGCAGTGACTATGTATGACGAAAGGAAGACTTGAGCTCTCTAAAAAAGGATTGCATCCCCTCTCTCCTTGTGTATCCTCTACAGCAATGTATTTCATGTTAATAATTTTTTTTTATTTCCTTCTCATACTTAAGAATGAGCTCAATTTTATGTCTGTACCTATCCAAAATTCAGGAACTTTCTTCTATTATTATTATATCAAACTACACAGTACAATTGAACATTCACAAAGGGCAGAGCAGCCATCTTTGTTGATCTTTCAGGGTGCACTTGAAGCAAAAGAGGGCACAAGGTAGACCTGAGTGAAGATAGAGTCTTTTCTTTAGTTCTCTGGTCTTAAATTAAACAGCGCATGGAGAGATAGGTTCCCTAGCCCTTCTCTGAAATTAGGACTCATACAGCAGTGAGCATGCTCCCAAGGAGTGAGCTGGGCTGCAGGCATGCAGGCCCAAGGAGTGAGCTGGGCTGTGGATCAGCTGCCGTAATGGACATCTCTGCAACGAGGTGCACAGAGCTGTATGACAATAAAAGGCACATGCATGTAATGACAAAATAGAGTGTTGACTTGGGCGCTGCTAAACCCCTCTGGCTGCGCTCCTTTACTCTACTTTTATGGTCCCCTGCTATACTAGTGACACAGAGAATAAAGAAGTAGCAAAATGGAAAAGAAAAAGGATTTTATTCCTCTAATTACGTGAGCCTCACAGCTCACCAGACACTAGAAGATTATTCATAATGTCATGACTTATCAGTGGGGATGTTTCACCGGCTTAAGTAGAAGACTAAGACGCTATGTGGAAGTCCCACCCCTCAACCCTCAATGAAGACACTATGTGGATGTCCACCCCCTCAGCCATCAGCTCCGCTCTTGCATATTGATAGCTCTCTGCTCTATAAAATCACCGTCCACCCACATAAACTAACAGCACAAATGGGAGAAAAGGCTTTCTTGTAAATTATGTATAAATTACATATAAATACACACACATACACACAACATACACTAAGAGACAGAAGTCTTTCTTCCAACTTCAACAGACACATTTAATAGAGTATGGTAAAATTCGTGAAGGATTTCTTTAACTTCTATCTTTGTTAGATTATGTACAGACAGACACTCTGTGTCTCCTGGACTCTGAGACCCTTGACAAATAAGAGAATCGGAGAAGTTTATGGACCTGCCAATCAAGAGGTCAGAACTGCGTCTGTATGTTCTCTGGTCTAGTGAGACAGAAAGCTGGCTTTAGCTAGTTCTGCCCCACCCTCATCCTCCAATTCTATTTGAGATTCAGGATTGAGTTTTGTTGTACATATGATCTGCTGCTTTGAAATCTGTAGCCAGCTTCTTGACATACTTCTTGAAGTATAATTACCTCTAAACTCCGTGGAAATGTGGTCCTAAGGAGGCCCGCAGGGAAGGCGCGCTTCCTTACAAAGTGACCCGAGGCTAAGAGCCGATGGAAAAGGCAGAGAAAGTCACAGTTTCTCTGTTAGAGTCTAAGTCCAACTTAACAATAAAAATGGCAAGATGGTGATATGATTTGTGGAGACAACATATAGATCCCTATTAATAATTAAAAAAATAAATTGTAAAAGGGGAGACACATTTAAAAGGATTTTGAAGAGCACTCAGAAGCTTTTGGGAAAAAAAAACTAACTGATCCTTTCATTAAGAAAGAATATATGGAAATTCAACCTACGCACTTGATGCAGGTTTCAGACTCTATTGCTCTGAGTAGGCGACATGGTAATGGCACAAGGCTAGAGTGTGTCATCAGGATAATGTTGTGGGGCCTTCCTTGTATAAAGTAAGAACTAGAATAGAGGAAAGCTGAGGTTAAGGGTGGCAATTGCTTGGGCCTAGCTCAGGCTTTGGTTATTCTGTCAGTACCCTCGATTGTCAGTGTTAAGAGTGTGTAAAGCCTTAAAGAAGTCTGAGTGGAAAGAGACAGCAGTGGGTGCCTTAAATGCTGTACGAGGCTTCCTGTTTCAGGAGACAGAGACGTGTTCTTAGGGAGGCACAGAAATTCAGTAGTATATGGCCAACAGAATACTGACAGGAAGTTATCAACTGTCAGGTGAAAGGCACAGAATGAAGAGTTACCTAACCCATAGAGCTGTGTCTGCTGAATGCCACAGATGGTTGGCCAAGTGACTACCTGTACATCAGAGATGCCAAGGGGCCATGAGGGTTATGTGCCAGGTTGGCCTAGGGAGGCTTCCTTGTCTTTGAATCCTGGAAGCCTGTGCTTTTATTGCCAACCTGGCTAAACTCCACATGGCAGAGGTAAAGTCCTTTGAACAAGTGTATACATTTGTACATTTTCTCTAACTGTTCATAATTTCTCAAAAGCTACTTAGTAATAAACTTCAACCTTAGAGGCAGGCACTCCATACAGATGGGGATGTTGGATGGATACATAGTTTCTAAGTTTTATAATCATTGTTATAATTCAAGGAATAGGTTATAAGCAAAACAAATAGTGGTTATTCAGATCTATTCTGTGAGGACACTTATGGACTTAGGCCCTTCATAAGAAACACAGTTGGATACCCAAGTCTAACAAGGCTAATTTATTCTTCCACACAAAAGCCCACTGACAGAGAGAAGCACTGTGGTAGTCTGAGTGTGCCACTCACTCACGGGAAAGCCATTCTGAGGATTATACAAAAATAAACAAGTCTCAGGGAAGCCGGACAGGAGCACTGCTGCTCATAATCATAGAGTCATCCACTCCCACCCTGGAGCCTGCGCTGTGGACGTGAGGAAGAGGAGAAGCAGCAAAGGCAAGACTGACATCAAGACATCATGTGTCTGTGTCCACAGCCAGTCAGGACTAAGGACTAAGAGGGGGTTCGCTGTTCCGTCACACTCTAGGCACACATATGCTGCTCCCCACCACATCTATCCAGAAGAATTAGTGGGAGTCATACAGGTGGCCACCGAAGAAAAGGAATAGAATCCATAATCTTTATAGGACATCTGGTGGGTGTGTACTGGGGGCACACAAACCTACATACAAATGGTGGCTCAGTCACTGGGGTACAGAAATATACTGGGCTTTTCACTTTAATTGTTTTCCTTTGCATGGAATAAGAGCTATGAAGCTGTCAGCGTTCTTACAAATGTGACCTGAGTAGCCGGCACTTACTTCAGTTGGATAAACTGAATTAGGCTGTTTTCTAGAGTCCTGGGAACTGGTCTGGAAATGCTGGATCTGATAAATGGGAACAGGCACACTATGGCTGTAGTTCACTTTTCAATTATGCATGGGAGTTTTAGGTGAAGAAAGACTGGGATATACACTTAAAAATCCATTTTAATGAACAGCAAAATCTTCACTCCATATTTTATCAGAATAGCTGGAATGCATTGTAAATAAGACTGGGCATATTCTTACTGGTGTTATGGCTCTCATTCTCTAGGAGAGTGGCCAGTGAAGGGGAAGGGAGGAGCCAGGAAGAGAGAAAAGGGGGCCAGGAGAATCAAAGATGGCTCTGGGACACCTGTTAACTGCAGAGGTGCTGGATTATTATATTTATTGAATGATTCAAGCTTTAAGGATCTCTGCTCAGGCATGTCCAGTCCCAACCCAGGAGTACTAGCTGAGCATCCAGGTACCGGGTGCTTTCCTAAAGTCCTTGATGGTCCATTGGAAAAAAGAGATGAGACACAGTGTGAAAGATGAAGGTCCCCAACCTGATCCCACCATCCAAGCTCCTCCAGGCTTCTGAAATGTCCTCTTTTTTTCCTCTTTTCTTTTAAAGACCATGTATGAAAACACCACAAGTGTGAAGGCACAAAACACAAAGCAATGACCATTAGCTGTCACTGTTTCCAAGGTTTGTGGGCATAAGGAAGGGTTTCTTTTTCATTTGTAACAGAGGGAAGAGCTGTGTCTGTGAAGAGCTTATGGTATCTTTTGCCATAATTGTTAACGTTTCAATGTTTTCCTAATAGTTTGACTTCACATTGGCAAGGTCATCTTTAAAAGTTCCATAGAGAATGTATCTACTACACACATTGGTGTTCATTTTTATCTATATCTTCCTGTGAAAGTACCTTAAGAAATAATGTGATTCTGAGAGGATGAGGGAATGGGCAGGAAGAGGAAACTCCTCCTCATAGATTAGGTTGTAAAGGCAGCCACAAAGCCAGTCTTTACTCACACAAACTTTAGGGAGTCTACATAGGTGGATTGTCGTCCATTGGTACAGACATGGTTGACAATTTGTTATAGATTCGCTTTATCTATGTCTTACTTCACATATTCTTATGGTACCCACAATGGTCTCTACATAATGTTGCCAGGAATGTGTGATGACCAGCATTTGCTCATCCTGTAACACAGAGAGACAGTTTTAATCACCAGGGTGGCAGGGCAGGAATCCCTCTGAAAACCTGGGGTGGCACACCCTCGGAGCCTTATTTTATTGGGCCATTCTGCCCTAACCTTTCTAACCAGAATGATGTAAAGAACACAAGACTCTCTGTTTGAAAACATGTACAGCTTTTCTAGGCTTGGAAATTAAACCATAAAAAGTTTACTGAAAAAAAAAAACCTTTAAAAAGCTCCTTAAAAACTCACACCATAATTGCTCCCCACCAAGCGTGGGCACTTGCTAGCTGCATGTAGTGGCACAGTGACAAATGTATCAAAGCGGAGTGCAGGCTATACTAAGAGAAAGAAAAAGTCTTCCACTGGCCATCTGTGAAATAAGGCATGTGGCCATTAAATGCAGAGGCTGTAAATATACACAAACTCCATGAAGCAAATGGCAAAAAAGGACCAAACTTCAAACTCAAACAAATCAAAATGTTTAATGCATAGTTACCACTGCTGGAGGAAACAGCGCTGATCTTTGCAGTCTGTAAACTCGGCATGTATTTCAATTAAATACCCCCGGAAAGGAGAGAGAGAGGGAGAAATGAAAAGATGCAGAAGAAAAGCGTCGGGAACAAAAGGCTGTGGATGCTCTGGACTCCATTCCCTGAGACAAACAGCCTCTGTACCTGGCACCAGCCTGTCAGGAGTGTCGATCAGAGTTATTGAAAGGCTGGCATGCAGGATGATGGATGGCTGATGATGACATAATACCGATTTGCCTTTTTTTTTTTTTTTTTTTGTCTTTTTTCTTTTGAAAACTGATTTTTTGGCATGATAATTATTCACTGAAGAATTTTCTTCCTCCCCCCTCCTGCCCCATAAGAAGGGTTCTCTGGCTAAGAGGCTGAGAATATGAAGGTTTTGTCAATGAAAAACAAAAGGGAAACCTGAGGTTCAGATGGTGCCGCATGCATGGAAGCCTGGGCGGGTTTCACTAATGATTATGTGCCCAAGGGGCAGGTCCCTACCCAGGCCATGTTCATTTGTAGAAATGGGACAGAGACTCCCATCAGGAAAAAGGTATATATTCACCTTCGGACTTTTATGTGTCTTTTAATGAAAGTCACTAAGTCATTAAATACAAATGTATGTAAAGATTAAGGTAACACACACAGACTTTCATACAAAATATTGTTTGTGTTACTTTTGTTATTTCCATTAGTTCCTAGGCAAATTCTAAACACAGGGTTACAAAGATCAGGTTCATCTCTCTTTCCTCTCTCTACTGCTATCTCTCTCTCTCTCATACACACACCACATGCACATTTTCTACCTCTCTGTCACTAACACACACTACATGCACACACATTCTCCACCCCTCTGTCTGCCTCTCTCTCTCTCTCTCTCTCTCTCTGTCTCTCTCTCTGTCTGTCTCTCTGTCTCTCTCTCTCTGACTGTCTCTGTCTCTCTGTCTCTGTCTCTCTGTCTCTGTCTCTGTCTGTCTCTCTGTCTGTCTCTGTCTGTCTCTGTCTCTGTCTCTGTCTCTCTCTCTCTCTCTCTCTCACACACACACACACACACACACACACACACACACACACACACACACACAGCTAATGAAATCCCCCGATTTACAGGCGCAGGCTCAGAAGACCCTCCGTCCTCCACAGGGCTTACCAGCCATGCCTACCTCCTTTGCAAAGCTATTCTCTAACAACTGACAAATGCAGTCCTAATTTGGCCTCTCTGATTCATTTTAGCTCACAGCAATATTTACAACAGCCATCTAGAGACCATTAATTGAAGCATCTTCCACTGAGTGGAGAGCTCCTGTGCTCCTTCCTGCTCACTATTTCTGAGGGAAGCCCCCAGCTCTGAGTCTCGAAAGCCTTTCCCTTATCTCTGGGAAGAAGTGCATATCAGATAACTCTGCTAGATTTACTGTGTCAGTTTCTGAAGCGCCAACACCGCTCGAGCTAGCCTCATCCATCAGACGATTGGTGAAGTGTCCGTGAGGAGTGATGGATGTAAAATTATCACTGGGGTGCCATGGGATGCACTTACTGTCATTTGTAACTAATGCTCTCAAGCCACACACTTTTTTCCCACTATTAAACATCTGCATTAAGTCCATATTGGTCACTGTCATTTCTGGTTTGTTATTCTGTTAAGGGGAGGAAAAAGGGGTTGGCAACAGTGAAAAAGAAGCTCGTGAGTCGGAAGATTCTGAGTGCGACCATAACAGCATTAACCTGTTTGCGAATTGCCCTGTGTCTTCTCGGTAGCCCTTCTGATGAATTTGACTCCCATTGCTCTCGAGTGAGTTGTCATTTCAAACCAGCACAGCACTGCTCACCACGTTCACCTCACTCTGTGGAAAGTGGCCAAGGATTTCTCCTGAGCTTCAGAGGTATTCTCCTAGCAGCCATTTGCCTGGTAGACTAATCCCCAGCACGTGTAAAGGTTGCTAGTACTGGGAGTGTAGACCACGCTTGGTAAATAAGTTCTCAACTTTAAGAAATAAATGCGTATGTTTTCATGCTTACTTCCTTATTTTGCATGTTTTACATGGGACAAGCAGCACAGAAGTCAGCCGTAACGTGGCAGGAAGAAGCATGCATTCTCACTCATTATCAAGCAAGGTTTTCCTGTGTCCCTGCTTTGATTTACTGACCTTTTGTGGGTCATGGACGAGCTATAAGGCCCTGGGTGTGCAGTGTTGGAAGAGATAAAGGCAGGGAGGGCCATGAGGATGAGCCCAGCCTGATAGAAGAGGCATCTGAGACCGCCAAGGGCATTTGTATGGTGCGTCTGGGTTGACTGCTGCCTTTCCCTGTTTAATGCCTACTTGACAGTTCTTTTCACTCTACTAAGATCACCTTTGATTTCAAAGTGCCTCTTGATCTTGGGAGGAAGATATTATCTAATTCCATTAAGAAAAGGGTCTATGGCCAACATAAAGCAGTGTGCTTGTTCTTGGCCAGGAGTTTCCTTAAATTCCTGTGACCCACCTCTAGCTAGCAGGCAGACAACCACGTAAGTGGAGAATGGGTTTAGCAAAGAGACAATGCACCCCCCTCATTGAACCTGGATGACGGATGGTTTAGTATAGGTACACCAACTCTCTTGTGACCCAAAGGGAAAAATAGGCGCAGAGATTCCTGCCCAGGTGTCGTGGAGCTGATAAACAAAGGGTGAGCCAACCTTGCATCTGAATGTGATTATTTGGTGGTGATTAGACACCGTTTGTTTACTTAGGTTTCCTCTTGTTTGTTGAGAAATGTGTCCCAAACAGACATGACAGTATGGGGGTCACTCTTCCCAGGGAGACCACATTTGGAAGAGGGGGAATAATATGGCGACTTTCTGGTCAGCTTTTCCTCTCAGGTGTGTGCTCACATTTCTGTTGTGGTCACTTTGCCTGGCGGGATCAACACAGCCAGGCTCTTGTGAACTACAGTACACACAGATACTGCCAAGTCCAGACCAAGAGCCTGCTGTCCACTTGCCTGTGTGGTGCAAACTATGCCCTGTCTGTGTGAAGGAAACGCAGCTTCAAGCCCCCCTGCTGCTGCCTACCTGAGTTGCCTCCCTTCGCACCCTCGACACTGAGGTCTCTGCTGCAGTGTCATCTGTAGCAGAGATCTGTAGCAGAAGATAACATTATCTGAATATACAATCAGTCTATAATTAACCAGAGATGACAATTATAAATAACACTGTGTCCCAGAGTTTCCAAGAAACCTGACACACACAGTTCTTGGGTATGTTGAAACACTTCCAAGAAAAGTAAAGAAGTGAAAAAAAAATCTTTTAGAAGTCTTCAATTAAAATGTGTTTCAGTAAAAAACGACTTTCATGATGTGTTTTGGTACATATCACCCGGCAGACATTCGTCCTTGTCTTCACACCTCTAATTGTTTTTGCTGGCCAATTCCAGCTACATAGAATCGAGACCTTCTGCTTGGGACAGCCACGCTTTTCACACGTGAGGAGGAGTCACCGTGCACAAGGTTGGTGCTCATGGGGGAAGAGATCGCTAGCACAGGACTTTAATTTCCTGGATCTTGGGGACAGCCATCTAACATCTCTGTGCATCCATGTATAGCACCAGGCTAGAGTTTGTTCTTTTCAATCCCCTCTGCTCTGTCCTCAGACCTTTCATACTTCTGCCTTAACCTAGTCTTCTATTTATCACAGACTCTGTGTGTGTGTGTGTGTGTGTGTGTGTGTGTGTGTGTGTGTACATACACATGTATGTAGCTGCCTTTCAGAGGCCAGAAGAGGAGTGGATCTCCTGGAGATGGAGATCCAGGCTGCTGCCATCTCCCACATGTGCTGGGAACCACGACAGGTCTCTGTAAGAGCAATAGGCAGTGGTAACCACGGAACCATCTCCCCAGCCCAGGGACCGTTACTTACAGTAGCAAATCGAATTCTTTGTAGACTTCAAATGGCATGGAAAAATGCTAGCAGAAATTGTGAAAGCACATTATCCCATATTCTACTGATGCCTTTTTTCAGGAACTAAAACAGGAAATCTCAAGATAACTACTGAACTGCTCAGGAACTGACCATGGATGAAGCTGCAGATTACAAGGACCTAATAGATGGTCAGGGATTGGGGAAAGACAAACAAGGAATAGGTTGATATTTCTTCATGAAGCACAAGTACTTGGCTTTCTCGTCACAGATAAATAACTGATAGGACATGCTAAGTAACCTGTGTTCTGGACTCATGCACAATAATATGCAATTAATAGATTGATAATTTTACCTAAACTGACAAGAGATTACACATTTTGTGGTTCAAAACCGCCCCTAACACACAGGATAGTCAACAACACACAGTAGGTATGAATTTTTGTTAATCACTTATTCAAAGATGGAAACTTGCCATTATCATCTTCCCACAGGTCACAGAGACACAGTTTGATCAGTACAGAACTGACACTCAGGCTTGCCCAACAGATAAAGGCAGGCAGAGAGCATGGTGCTAGCTCCTGCCAAGCACTGCAGCACACACTCAGGGTTCTGCAGGGACGTTGTCCCATAAGGAAGCTGAGTCATACCCTCTGGCTCTCTCCTCTTATAGAAAGGATGTGTTACACTGTCACATTAGACGGAAAGGCTTAGTTTTCATAACTTAATATTTCTACTTCAAAATAAATAAAAACGTAAGTTCAAGAATGAGTTATAGGTATAGAGAGATGGCTCATCCTTGCAGAGGGCCCAGGTTTGGTTTCCAGAACCCAACCTGGATGGTCCAGAATTCCCTGCAACTCCAGCTTCAGGCTCTGTGGGTACAAAAACACACATGCACATTCATACAGACACACAGACACACACACACACACACACACACACACACACACAGATACACATACACATACACTCATACACACTCACACATA
>JADRCD010217201.1:13745-36015 GCA_019843815.1 Montemys delectorum
ATGTGGGGTGTGTGTGTGTGCTTCCTTTTGTGATAAAAGTTTAGACACTATGCTTCAGTAAAAATGAAGTGAAAATTAACTACAACCCTACATTCCAGAGATTGCTACTCTTAGATACATGGCTTACTGAATCCTTTCTGCTCAAATTTCATGTTATTTCCTACCATGCATTTTGCAGCTTTTTAGAGAACAGACCTCATAAGTTGCCTAAGCCATTTATTCTTTGATACCTTATTTTGCCTGTTTTTTCTTTAGAGTTAGATCTTTCCCATCATGCTATGGTTTACCATGGTATTTGTTATGCAGTGGAGCAATCTGACCATTATTAGTTCTAGTCATTTCCCATTTGGCTCCATTAATTTTTCCAGGGCAAAAACTTTATGCAAACTAGAATGCCTAGTGTTTTATAATGGAAAGAACATGCACTATTCTGCTTAGAATTTAAAAAGGAATTTTGGATATTGGGAAAAAAGAGCCGCTCAAGCCAGACTATGAACATACTATTTGAACTAATATTTAAAGTGTTTTGAGAGCCATCATATGGAACAGATGATAATTTGATACCATATGAAAGCTTTTGGATGCTGTTAACAATCTTAGGCTTTTTTGTAAAATCCTTGTTATCTTAGGAAACTCATCCTCATGGGAAACTGATTAATCCATATATCCATACAGTTAATATTGAGTTCAGCAATAACAAACTAGCTATAGTGCTTCCAATTTTTAAGTCTAAATATAACATTTTCTTCTTTGGTATATTAAAAGCTTTCCCCCAAGAAAACAGGTGAAAATAACTTTTAATACCATCAGAAAAAGCTGACTCCCTTTTATTTTTTTTAATTAACTTTTATTGCATTATGATGAGAAAAGTTACATGATTTAAATTTGTCTGAATTTGTTAACATTTAAAAACATATTTTAAGTAAATAGAATTAAATCACATTCTTGTTTCCCTTTTGTGCCCCAACTCCTCCCAGAGACCCCCTCTTCAATACCTACAATATCTTTTTTTGTCATATTCCTTAAAATTTATAAAATATTATAATAAAAATGAGTATTATAAAAGTTGTTTGATATAAAACAATCAATTTAACAGTGTTATGTAGATGCTTGTTTACAGCAATACTGCAAATACATATGTTTTTCTCACTATAAATTTCAAATAACTCCAAACATATTAACTGTATATTTCAAAATAATACATCACTACTAGTATTTTCTTAAATGAATATAAATATGTAAAGTCTTTTTGTTTGTTTGTTTTGTATTTAGTAGAGTTTAAAATCTTGGCTCTTTCTGTGGTACAAGCCCAAAATAAAAACAATTTTTAGACATTGGATTTCATTGTAATAAGGCTGTACTTCAATGACCCTCAAATCACTGAAGGATTTTACCTGTATTGTAGCTAAGCTGAGAGTTGAGAGTTCTGCTGTGCCAAGGAATAAATTGTAGGCACGATTTTTGGATACAGACTTCCTGCTATGGTCAAAAAGCTATTTGACTTGAGTGTGTGACTTTATTCTCAGCCCACAGAGAACAAGTTATATTCATTTAAGAAATGGTGTGTGTATTAAGATGGTCTATCCATAGTCATTCACCAACTGTTTCAATGAACAATGGTTCTGCATGGAACATGGTACAGACATTAGGTGAGGATAAGAATCTGGTTCATTGGCTGTGATGATTTTGAAAAGCATTCATCTCAGAGAAAGAGTAACTTATAAAGTCCTCTTCTTCAAACTTGATACAAGAGCTAGAAATGTCAAGTAAAGCATTCAGTCTCACTCTTTGTTGTTCTCTTTCCTACAAGCCACCTCCCAAGTTAATTGTCTATGTCTCCCTTGGGTATATAAATACTTTTGAAATATATAAGCTGTTCTGAAAACCATAATATAGTGTAAAAACATGAAATAAACAATACTACTAATAGAGAGGCTGAGATAGGCAAAGGAAGATTTCAAGACCCTTATGTTGTACACAGCAAGACACTGTCACAAATAAGCTGAAAGTATATATAGATTGTACAATATTGGATCTATTTCTCCAATTACCAAATTAGAGAGACCATTGGATGACAATCAACAAATTTCTAATTCCTCATATTTTTGGATTTCAATCGTTTAGTATATGTTGGTAATATTAATTTTCATATTAAAACATTAAGAAAAGGTAATTGTACTTCCTGTTGTTTTTGTTGTATGAGGTGGAATTAGATTTGTATGGATTTGTTGAAAGATTACTTTCTTTCTTCTTCTAGGGTGTAGTTTTGCTCCTTACGTTGATATTTTCCATCTGTTATCCTTTGTAGTGCTGGATTTGTGGAAAGATATTGGGTAAATTTTGTTTTGTCATAGAATATCTTGTTTTCTCCATCTATGGTAATTGAGAGTTTTGCTGGGTATAGTAGCCTGGGCTGGCATTTGTGTTCTTGTAGGGTCTGTATGACATCTGCCCAGGATCTTCTAGCTTTCATAGTCTCTGGTGAGAAGTCTGGTGTAATTCTGATAAGCCTGCCTTTATATGTTACTTGACCTTTTTCCCTTACTGCTTTTAAAATTCTTTCTTTGTTTAGTGCATTTGGTGCTTTTATTATTATGTGACGGGAGGAATTTCTTTTCTGGTCCAGTCTATTTGGAGTTCTGTAGTCTTCTTCTATGTTCATGGGCATCTCTTTCTTTAGGTTAGGGAAGTTTTCTTCTACAATTTTGTTAAAGATATTTACTGGCCCATTACATTGGGAGTCTTCACTCTCTTCTATACCTATTATCCTTAAGTTTGGTCTTCTCATTGCATCCTGGATTTCCTGGATGTTTTGGGTTAGGAGCTTTTTGCTTTTTGCATTTTCTTTGACTGTTGTGTCAATGTTTTCTATGTTGTCTTCTGCCCCTGAGATTCTCTCTTCTATCTCTTGTATTCTGTTGGTGATGCTTGCATCTATGACTCCTGATTTCTTTCCTAGGTTTTGTATCTCCAGGGTTGTCTCTCTTTCTGTTTTCTTTATTGTTTCTATTTCCATTTTTAGATTCTGGATGGTTTTGCTCATTTCCTTCACCTGTTTGATTGTGTTTTCCTATAGTTCTTTAAAGGATTTTTGTGTTTCCTCTTTAAGGGCTTCTAGCTCTTTACCTGTGTTCTCCTGTATTTCTTTGAGGGTGCTATTTATGTCTTTCTTAAGGTCCTGTATCATCATCATGATAAGTGATTTTAGATCTGAAACTTGCCTTTCTGGTGTGATGGTGTGTCCAGGACTTGCTATGGTGGGAGAATTGGGTTCTGATGATGCCAAGTAACCTTGGTTTGTGTTGTTTATTTTCTTACACTTGCCCCCCACCATCTGGTTATCTCTAGTGCTACCTGCCCGTGCTAAATCTGACTGGAGCTTGTCCTTCCTGTGATCCTGGTTGTATCAGAACTCCTCAGAGTCAGGCAGTCTTTGTGACCCTGTGGTTTTGGGATCCTGTGACCTTGGGCTTGTAAAAGCACCTGGGAGTGCAGCAGCTTCCTCTGGATGTTGTGGGACTGGCTGTAGAGCTTGCCCCCAAGGTCCACTCAGTACACAAGCCCAGAGAGACCAGAAGGAACCTGATCCACTCTGCTGGCAGAGTTCCTGTGTGCCTGGTCTGGCAGGTCCCAGTTACTCCCGGTGTTGGGACAGATGTTGGGTCCCCCTCACCTCTGATCCTGAGAGTTTCAGAGTGCCTGGGAGTGGAGCTTCCTCTGAGTGTTGTGGAACTGACTACAGAGCTTATGCCCAAGGTCCACTCAGGACACCAGCCCAGAGAGACTGGCTCTGACTCCCTTTTATAAATTACAATCCTGAGAACTATTTTTCTCATCTTTAGAGAAGTCCCAACTTTTCATCTGCCTGTAGAGACTTAGTTAAGCCATGTGTGTTTGTTCATTTGTCTCTTTTTTTAAATTAATCATTTTATTTGTTTACATTTCAAATTTTATCCCCCTTCCAGGTCTTCTTTCCAGGAACCCCTCCTCCCTCCCCCTCCCCTTTGTCTCTAAGAGGGTACTCCCCCATCACCTACCCACCCACTCCTGCCTCTCTATCGGATTTCTAATAATGGAACTTTACATTAAAATGCTTGTCAAATCTCTTGCCACTGAAAAACTATTATTACATTGAGTATAAAAGTACTCACCCTATACTCTAAAAAATTTTTTCCTAAATGCATTAGTTTTAAATGTTTTCGGTAATTAAATCTATCAAGAAGGCTTAACATTTTGACAGCATTCAAACACATTCTAAAGTGTCACATAATGTACATACAGTGTACTTTCTAAAACCAAGTACTCCTAATGATTTAGCATGGGACACCCTATTCAACTCACCTTAAAACATTTAAATGGGTTGGACTTTGCACTTGCAAGCAGACTAGTAAATGACTTGGGCGGGCACACATTTGTTCATGAATCTGGAAGAGAGGCTTTTAGAGTAGCTCAACAATATTTTATCTGAAATGCATGGGGACTCTGTATTTTGCTTTTCTGAGATTTTAAGAACTATGTTAAGCCCTAATGGAGTTAGGGGAGCCCCTTACAATGAAATGCGATGCAAGCTTTGCACATTGTGTGCATGTTCACAGCGAACAGGGAAAACTTGTTTTGGTGGCTTGCCACCAAACAATTTCATTTCAGTCTGCATTTGTTTGCCATACTGATAATGAGTTAAGCCTTATTTTCAGAACATTTTATTATGTGAAGAAGCACTGCTAGACACTAGTTGCCAGATCTTCGTGGTCCTCCTGAGTCTTAGGCATCCCAAATGCTAGAAGAAGCTGCACCAAGACAATCGTTTTTAAATTTTCCAAGTTCTAAATCTGAATGTCTATTTAGTTCTTTGACATGAGAAATACTACAAATGAGTCCATTTTTATGATGCCCAAACTTAATGATTCCTTAGAAGTGTACAACAGTATTGAAAGGCAAATAGTAATTATGTTAAAAGATTTAAGTAAGTACAAGTTTTATATATAGCTTGGTCAACCAAGGGAGGGCCAACCAAGCTAGATTTCAAGTTCATGAAGACAAATTGGGCTTTTGGTTACAATGCTGATTCCTAGATGTCACCTTAGGGTGAGATTTTTATACTTTTACTTGAAAGTTGAGACTGGTTAGATGGCTCAACAGGTTAAGTATTGCCAAGCCTGGTGACCCCAGGTCGATCCATGGAACTTAAGTGATGGGAGGAGAGAAACAAGTCTTTAGGTTATTCTCTCATCTCTACGTGTGAACCATGGCACATACATGCTCACTAATGTGTGTACGCACACACATGTAAGTAAACAAATATGTAAATGTAAAAATGAATAAAATTTGAACCATAAGTAGATGGTAAGGAGTACTATGTGGTTTGTATGGCTCTTCTCAGCAAGCCAGGAGACGAGATGATATAAAGTATGGCCCTCCTGAGCTAAGGTAGCAGAAAAGGGAATGGGAAGACTCATTTTCCTGAAGCTTTGAATCTCAATGCCAAGAAAAATGATCCCAAATCTAAAGGGGTGAAGCTGTCCATTGAGAAAAAAACCTAATTTATGATCCAGAGGGCCAGTGAGATCTCCCAGCAAGAGAAAGACATAAACGGAAAGGTAGTGAAAGCAATAGACAAGGTACAGGAAGCCTGAGCTAAGAAGTCTCATAGGTTTGTCCAGGAGATGTCCTTATGTGTCTGGTACCTATAGTATAAAATAGAAAGCAGTATTTCTCTGTCTCTTCCATTTTCCTCCATTTCCTCTGGTCTTGCCCATTGTCTCTTCTTCCATGTAACTTACCCAGTGGTAAAGGCATCCACATTTGTCATTTCTGTCTGTAACTTATGCTGTTAAAGCACATTAAAAAGAAGTCAAATGTAATGGTTGGGGAAGAGGATCTTCTGTGTACTTAGAAATTAATATCAACATTCTTCTGAGTGTCTAAAAGACATCCAGAGAAATTTTATTCATGTCCTCACATAAAATTTGTTGAACACTTAGTCTATTTTGTGTTAAGTGCTGGAGACAAATGTCCTAGTTAAGTTTCTGTTGCTGTAATCAAGAGCATGACCAAAAGCAACTCAGGGAGGAAGTGGTTGACTTATCTTGGGGGACTGTAGTGTATGTATCATTGAGGGAAGTCAGGGCAAGAACTCACGGCAGGAACCTGGAGGCAAGAACTAATGTCATGGAGGAACACTGTTTACTGGCTCAATCCCCATGGCTTGCTCATCTTACTTCCTTATACTACCCAGGGCCACCTGCCCAGGGTGGACACCACCCACTATGAGCTGGGCCCTCCCATACCAATCACTAATCACAATCTCTCAGTTAAGATTTCTCTTCCTGAATGACTCCAGCTTGTGTCAAATTGACAAGAAATTAACAATGATGCTATGAATTCATTACTTTTCTTGTTGCCATGATAAAATCAAAAGCCACTAAAGAGTTTGGCTTGGGCTCCCAGTTTGAGGGGTGTAGTCCATCATGGAAGGAAGGCATGGTAGTGGGGGCATGAGGCAAGTGTCTGGTCACCTTGTGTCTGCAGACAGAGATGAATGCTGGAGCCCACACTCTGTCCTTTCCTTTTTCTTCACTGTGGGACTATGGCCCACACAATGGGACCACCCACATCTTCCCTCATCAGTAACTCCTCGGGCAACTTTCTCACAGATAGGTCCAAAGGTGTCTCTCCTAGGTTATTCTAAATCCCACCAAGTAGCCAATGAAGAGTAACCATTATAAGCTATGAGTGGAAATATGGTGTAGTACTTATCAATCAAAGGTGACAAACATCAAATTGGTAATTATGCAAATGTGAGGACAAATAGGCATTATCATAGAAGAGACAAGACCAGGATGAGAGAAGCCAGAGGCTCTCTCTGATTCAGATGGCAAGGTGTGGCTGGCTGTGTCATTCAAGCAGGAGGTGACTTGACTCTTACAAAAACAGTAGAAATGGGCAGATAGGATGTGAGTTTTGGAAGAAGCTTATTGGTAAGAGGCTGGGTAAGAGAGCAGCTGTGGGCAAGGGTGCCAGTGTCATTAAAACCTTAAAACAGAATGTTTGTGACCAAAGACCCACAAGCTAATTACACACTGGCATTTATTCCCGAAGCTGGTGGGCAATCTACACATGATATTTTTACAGAGTTTTCAAAAAGTCATGGGACCTTTGATATTTTCTCCTCCCTTTAAGATTTAGGTTACTGTAAACACCAGTAGATTAGAGTCGTTTCCCTCACTGTATGTGAATTAAAAATTTATGAAATGAGGATGCTATAACTCAACCCCATTTAATTAACCTGTCGGCAATGGAGGTGAGTTTTCCCAGAAAGATGCCTGCTCACTTCAGTGCTGCTGCAGATGGGTTCTCAGGGAGCAGGTTCTGAGGCAGATCCAGGGGGTACAAGGTGTTTATCAGAGACCTACACCTAGGACGGGAAGGACAAGGAGCCAGGATGGAACAAGGAAAAACCAACACAGCAGGAAGCTGTGAAGTACATTTTCCACATGAGCACATCTTGGTTGGGACAAGCCTGCTTTATAACCCATATTGCTTAGTCAGTAGGCAGGGGCTGTCCGTCCCCAGAAGGGTATGCTTTTCGTTGAGGCTGCACTCTACAGCTGAATTCTACAGTGGGGAAGGCGACAGCAGAGGCTGCTTGCAGATCGAGTTCCCACAGCAGAAAGTCACTCCTGGAAAGGGTTGTACACCTCCATGTTCACCACACTATAGCACTTAGAGTAAGAGTGAGGAATTAATTCCTCAACATGTGTCTCTTTTCTCCCTGAAATTTAAGACCTATGCCCCTTCCTAACACCAAGTATTTGTCCGTTGGGGCATGAGCATAAAGGAGAATTAGGAGGGAAAGAGGAGGAGTGGCAAAGGACAAGACTGGCACAGAAGAGGGACCAGGGAGAGGGACTAGTCAGTAAAGTGCTCGCCACATAAGTACAAGGACCCAGTTATATCCTGAGCTCTGGATAAAAGCGTGGTATGGTGGTGTGTGTTTGACCTCAGCACTTGGAAGGCAGAGACAATCTGATCAGTGGGCTCCAAGAGAGACTCTTGTTTCAAAAAAAAAAAAAAACAAAAAAACAAAAAAACCATGGAGGTTGGCTCTTGAGAAAGAATACCAGAGGTTAACCTCTCAAGACTGCCTGTGTACATACATACACATCAACCCCACATGTTCACTTTTACTAGTATGCACACACTCACACACACACACACACATACACACACACACACACACACACACACACACGTGCCATAGAAAAAAATACCCTGGAATATAGAGTCATAATATCCACTCCTGGTTATCACTTTTGAAAATAATTAAGTGAATGCAGCTTTAAAAACATTAGAAAACCGATCTGTAAAATTTAAACTGTTCTTTGCTTCTTGACAGATATGGAAAGCATGAATAGAAGAGATTGGCCGTTCATGATGATTCAGAGAAATGACAGCTCAGGTATTTTTTTTTTCCTACTTCCATCTGTCCATTTTGATTTATAGCATGTTGTGCAGTTTTGAAATGATACAAACTTAGAATGCTGATTTCTACAATCTATTAAGAAAGCTGGCTTTGCTTACACAGAATGACTGGCCAGTTCTCTTGCACAGGGTCTGTTTTAGCCACAAGCTGTGGACAGGACAATGCTGTCTCCTGTATTTTTTGTATTTCTGATGTATTTTTTTTCTGAAGACATTTGGATTCTCTTATAGTGGATATTAGCTATTCATATTGATGCAAATGTGCATTTTTGTTAGAATTGTCCAAGTTATTGTGATTTAAGCCATGGCTTTAGTGGAGTTGTTCCTGAGATTTATCAATAAGGTTAATCTACTAAATTAGGAGATCAGATGTCTAGGGGTGGAGAGTACTCAAGAATTTTACATGGTTAGAGTCTTAATTGAATGGTTACATGTTTAGTGTTAATTTAAATACTTTTTTCAAATTTAGCTTTTGAGTTAGAAATTTATTGATGGCTACAGTATCTCTTCATGTAGTTTGATTAATAGATCAATATATTTTGCTTAAATATTTCCTATTGATGCCCAACTTTTTTTATTAGATATTTTCTTTACTTACATGTCATATGATATCTTTTCCCTATTTCCCCTCTGAAAAAAATAAAATAAAATAGAATAAAATAAAAATAAAAACAAAAAACAAAAATGAAAACAAACAAACAGAAAAACTCCTGTTCCCTCCCCATTCCCCCTGCTCACCAACCCACCCTCTCCCACTTCCTGGCCCTGGCATTCCCCTACACTGAGGCATAGAACCTTCACAGGGCTAAGGGCCTCTCCTCCCATTGATGACTGACTTGGCTATCCTCTGCTACATATGCTGCTCTTTGGTTGGAGTTTTAGTCCCTGGGAGCTCTGAGGGTACTAGTTAGTTCATATTGTTGTTTGTCCTAAGGGGCTGCAAACCCTTCAGCTCCTTGGATCCTTTCTCTAGCTCCTTCATTAGGGACCCTGTACTCAGTCCAATGGATGGTTGTGAGCCTCTACTTCTGTATTAGTCAGGTACTGTCAGAAACTCTCAGGAGAGAGCTATATCAGGCTCCTGTTATCCAGCATCTGCCAGCATCCACAATAGTGTCTGGATTTGATGGTTGAATATGGGAAGGATTACCAGGTGGAGCAGTCTCTGGATTGTCCTTCCTTCAGTCTCTGCTCCATAGTTAGTCTCTGCAGCTCCTTCCATGGATATTTTGTTCCCCCTTTTAAGAAGGAATGAAGTATCCACACTTTGGTCTTCCTTCTTCTTGAGTTTCTTGTTGTTTGTGGATTGTACTTTGTGTATTCCGATCTTATGGGCTAATATCCACTTATCAGAGAGTGCATGCCATGTGTGTTCTTTTGTGATTGGGTTATCTCACTCAGGATGATACTTTCCAAATCCATCCATTTCCCTAAGAATTTCATAAGTTCATTGTTTTTAATAGCTGAGTAGTACTCCATTGTGTAGATGTATCACATTTTCTATATCTAGTACTCCATTGTGTAGATGTATCACATTTTCTATATCTATTCCTCTGTTGATGGACATTTGGGTTGTTTCCAGTTTCTGGCTATTATAAATAAGGCTGCTATGAACATTGTAGACCATGTGTCCTTATTACATGTTGGAACATCTTCTGGATATATGCCCAGGAGTGGTATAGCTGGGTCCTTTGGTAGTACTATGTCCAATATCTGGAGGAACTGCCAAACTGATTTCGAGAGTGGTAGTACCAGCTTGCAGACCCAT
Source organism: Montemys delectorum (assembly GCA_019843815.1). NCBI lineage: Eukaryota > Metazoa > Chordata > Mammalia > Rodentia > Muridae > Montemys > Montemys delectorum. The sequence goes on from JADRCD010217201.1 coordinate 23,995, forward strand.
CAGCAATGAAGGAGTGTTCCTCTTTCTCCACAACCTTTCCAGCATCTGCTGTCATCTGAGTTTTTTAATCCTAGCCATTCTGACTGGTGTGAGGTGGAATCTCAGCGTTGTTTTGATTTGCATTTCCCTGATGACTAAAGATGTTGAACATTTCTTTAGGTGCTTCTCAGCCATTCGGTATTCCTCAGTTGAGAATTCTTTGTTCAGCTCTGCACCCCATTTTTAATAGGGTTATTTGGCTCTCTGGAGTCTAACTTCTTGAGTTCTTTGTATATATTGGATATTAGTCCTCTATCAGATATAGGATTGGTAAAGATCTTTTCCCAATTTGTTGGTTGCTGTTTTGTCCTATTGATAGTGTCTATTGCCTTACAGAAGCTTTGTAATTTTTTTGAGGTCCCATTTATCAGTTCTTGATCTTAGAGCATAAGCTATTGGTTTTCTGTTCAGGAAAATTTCCCCTGTGCCCATGTGCTCGAGGTTCTTCCCCGCTTTCTTTTCTATTAGTTTCAGTGTATCTGGTTTTATGTGGCGGTCCTTGATCCACTTGGACTTGAGCTTTGTACAAGGAGATAAGAATGGATAGATTTGCATTCTACATGCTAACTGTAGTTGAGCCAGCACAATTTGTTGAAAATGCTTTTTTTAACTGGATGGTTTTAGCTCCTTTGTCAAAGATCAAGTGACCATAGGTGTGTGGGTTAATTTCTGGGTCTTCAATTCTGTTCCATTGGTCTACCTGCCTGTCACTGTTCCAATACCATGCAGTTTTTATCACGATTGCTCTGTACTACAGCTTAAAGTCCGGGATGGTGATTCTACCAGATGTTCTTTTATTGTTGAGAATAGTTTTTGCTATCCTGGGTTTTTTGTTATTCCAGATGAATTTGTAAATTGCTCTTTCCAAGTCTGTGAAGAATTGAGTTGGAATTTTGATGGGGATTGCATTGAATCTGTAGATTGCTTTCAGCAAGATGGCCATTTTTACTATATTAATCCTGCCAATCCATGAGCCTGGGAGATCTTTCCATCTTCTGAGATCTTCTTCGATTTCCTTCTTCAGAGTCTTGAAGTTCTTGTCAAACAGATCTTTTACTTGCTTAATTAGAGTCAGTACCAAGGTATTTTATATTATTTGTGGCTATTGTGAAGGGTGTTGTTTCCCTAATTTCTTTCTCAGCCTGTTTATCCTTGGTGTAGAGGAAGGCCACTGATTTGCTTGAGTTAATTTTATATTCAGCTACTTTGCTGAAGTTGTTTATCAGGTTTAGGAGCTCTCTGGTGGAATTTTTGAGGCCACTTAAGTATACTATCATATCATCAGCAAATAGTGATATTTTGACTTCTTCCTTTCCAATTCATGTCCCTTTGATCTCCTTTTGTTGTCTAATTTCTCTGGCTAGGACTTCAAGTACAGTATTGAATAGGTAGAGAGAGAGTAGGCAGCCTTGTTCAGTCCATGATTTTAGTGGGATTGCTTCAAGTTTCTCTCCATTTAGTTTGATGTTGGCTACAGGTTTGCTGTATATTGCTTTTACTATGTTCAAGTATGGGCCTTGAATTCCTGATCTTTCCAAGACTTTTATCACGAAGGGATATTAGATTTTGCCAAATGCTTTCTCAGCATCTAATGAGATGATCATATGTTTTTTTTTCTTTGAGTTTGTTTATATAGTGAATTACATTGATATATTTCCATATATTGAACCATTCCTGCATCCCTGGGATGAAGCCTACTTGATCATGATGGATGATCGTTTTGATGTGTTCTTGGATTCAATTTGCAAGAATTTCATTGAGAATTTTTGCATCGATATTCATAAGGTAAATTGGTCTGAAGTTTTCTTTCTTTGTTAGGTCTTTGTGTGGTTTAGGTATAAGAGTAATTGTGGCTTCATAGAATAAATTGGGTAGAGTACCTTCTATTTGTATTTTGTGGAATAGTTTGAGGAGTATTGGTATTAGGTCTTCTTTGAAGGGCTGATAAAACTCTGCACTAAACCCATCTGGTCCTGGGCTTTTTTCGGTTGGGAGACTATTAATAACTGTTTCTATATCATTAGCAGATGTGGGACTGTTTAGATAGTTTATCTGGTCTTGATTTAACTTTGGTACCTGGTATTTGTCTAGAAAATTGTCCATTTCATCCAGGTTTTCCAGTTTTGTTGAGTATAGGCTTTTGTAGTAGGATCTCATGATTTTTTGGATTTCCTCAGTGTCTGTTATTATGTCTCCCTTTTCATTTCTGATCTTGCTAATGAGGATACTCTCTCTATGCCCTCTAGGTAGTCTGGCTAAGAGTTTATCTGTTTTGTTAATTTTCTCCAAGAACCAGCTCCTAGTTTGGCTGATTCTTTGCATAGTTCTTTTTGTTTCTATTTGGTTGATTTCAGCCCTGAGTTTGATTATTTCCTGCCTTCGACTCCTCTTGGGTGAATTTACTTCTTTTTGTTCTAGCGCTTTCAAATGTGCTGTCAAACTGCTAGTGTATGCTCTCTCCAGTTTCTTTTTGGAGACACTTAAAGCTATTAGTTTTCCTCTTAGGACTGCTTTCATTGTGTCCCATAAGTTTAGGTATGTTGTGGCTTCATTTTCATTAAACTCTAGAAAGTCTTTAATTTCTTCCTTGACCAAGTTATCATTGAGTAGAGTGTTGTTAAGCTTCCACGTGCCTGTGGGCTTTCTATTGTTTATGTTGTTATTGAGGAGCAGTCTTAGTCTGTGGTGATCTGATAGGATGCAAGGAATTATTTCAATCTCCTTGTATCTGTTGAGGCCTGATTTGTGACCAATTATATGGTTAATTTTGGAGACGGTACCATTAGGTGCTGAGATGAAGGTATATCCTTTTGTTTTGGGATAAAAAGTCTATAGATATCTGTTAAAACCATCTATTTCATAACTTCTGTTGGTCTCACTGTGTCTTTGTGTAGTTTCTGTTTCCATGAACTGTCCATTGCAGAGAGTTGGGTGTTGAAATCTCCCACTGTTATTGTGTGTGGTGCAATGTGTGCTTTGAACTTAAGTAAAGTTTCTTTTATGAATGTAGATGCCCTTGCATTTGGTGCATAGAGGTTCAGAATTGAGAGTTCATCTTGGTAGATCATACCTTTGATGAGTATGAAGTGTCCCTCCTTATCTTTTTTGATCACTTTAGGGTGAAAGTCGATTTTATTGGATGTTAGAATGATTACTCTGGCTTTTTTCTTGGGACCATTGGCTTGGAAAATTGTTTTCCAGCTTTTTATTCTGAGGTAGTGTCTGTCTTTGTCACTGAGGTGGGTTTCCTGTATGCAACAAAATCTTGGATCCTGTTTATGTACCCAGTCTGATATTCTAAGTCTTTTTATTGGGAAATTGAATCCATTGATATTGATAGATATTAAGGAAAAGTAATTGTTGCTTCCTGTTATTTTTGTTGTTAGAGTTGGAGTTCTGTTCATGTGTCTATCTTCTTTTAGTTTTGTTGGAAGATTACTTTCTTGTTTTTTCTAGGATGTAGTTTCACTCCTTGTGTTGGAGTTTTCCATTTATTACCCTTTGAAGGGCTGGATTTGTGGAAATATATTGTGTAAATTTGGTTTTGTCATGGAATACTTTGATTTTTCCATCTATGGTAATTGAGAGTTTTGCTGGGTATAGTAGCCTGGGCTGGCATTTGTGTTCTCTTAGGGTCTGTATGACATCACCCCAGGATCTTCTGGCTTTCATAGTCTCTGGTGAGAAGTCTGGTAATTCTGATAGGTCTGCCTTTATATGTTACTTGACTTTTTTTCACTCACTGCTTTTAATATTCTTTCTTTGTTTAGTGCATTTGATGTTTTGACTATTATGTGGTGGGAGGAATTTCTTTTCTGGTCCAGTCTATTTGGAGTTTTATAGGCTTCTTGTATGTTCATGGGCATCTCTTTCTTTAGGTTAGGGAAGTTTTCTTCTATAATTTTCTTGAAATATTTATTGGCCCTTTAAATTGGGAGTCTTCACTCTCTTCTATACCTAGGTTTATTATCCTTAGGTTTGGTCTTCTCATTGTGTCCTGGATTTCCTGGATGTTTTGTGTTAGGAATTTTTTGCATTTTGTGTTTTCTTTGACTATTGTGTCAACATTTTCTATGGTATCTTCTGCGCCCGAGATTCTCTCTTCTATCTCTTGTATTCTGTTGGTGATGCTTGCATCTATGGTTCCTGACTTCTTTCCTAGGATTTCCATTTCCAGAGTTATCTCTGTTTGTGATTACTTAACTGTTTCTACTTCCATTTTTAGGTTCTGGATGGTTTTGTTCAATTCCTTTACCTGTTTGGTTGTGCTTTCCTGTAATTCTTTAAGGGAATTTTGTGTTTCCTCTTTAAGGACTTGTACCTCTTTACCTGTGTTCTGTAATTCTTTAAGGGATTTTTGTGTTTCCTCTTTAAGGACTTGTACCTCTTTACCTGTGTTCTCCTGTATTTCTTTAAGGGGGTTATTCATGTCCTTCTTAAATTCCTCTATCACCATCATGAGATATGATTTCAGATTCAAATCTTGCTTTTCTGGTGTTTTGGGATATCCAGGACTTGCTGTGGTGGGAGTACTAGGTTCTGATGAAGCCAAGTAGTCTTACTTTCTGTTGGTAAGATTCTTACATTTGCCTTTCATCATCTGTTGATCTCTAGTCTTAGATGTTCTTGCTGTCTCTGGCTGGAGCTTGTTCCTCCTGTAGCCTGTGTCAGCATTTCTGGGAGATCAGCTCTCCTCTGGTAAAACCTGTGTGCAGAGGGCTGTGGATCAGCCATCCCTCCTGAGTCCTGGGGTCAGAGCATACCCTGGAGACAGGTTCTCTGCTTGTGGAAAGGTGCTGAGAAGGCTGTGGATCTGCTGTCCTTCCTAGGTATAGATGGAGATAGAAAGGATCCTGTCACAGCTTCCCTGTCACTTCTGAGGCCTGTGCCTAACTTTTTTTTAAATGTCTGAAATGCAAGTAAATTGAATAGCAATGTCATTTCTGTCATTGACAATGTTCTAGCTCATGCAGAATTGTTCTTTCTCTTGCCCTCTGGGAGCAATGTTTTACAAGGACCGCAGCAGCCATGATCTAAGAGGGTCTAGGCACAGGATAAGAAGTCTATCACAAATGTTGTGACCATCTTTTACTTGCTTTTAAAAATAAAAATGTGGTCTAACCTCATTTTTTCCCTTAACTAAAATTTGATTTTGAATGATGTGACACTATTTCCCTGTCATATTTTTGTCTTTATGAAAAACAGATATCCTGGCAGTCCATATGAAAGATGGGATGAGGAGCTCCCGGTATAAGCCAGTGGACTACCAGCAGTTACGTGCCCTAACCAAAGCCACAAAGTCTAGGTCTGCTTCCGCAGAGCTGAAGGTTAGAGGTCTTTGGGTTTTTTGCTTTTAGGTTTGGTAAACATAACACTGCTTGGAGATATGATAGTATTTATATTGAAATTACAGAAAGAAGTGGCTGTCCAGATGGTTTTCAGAATCTCCAACTATTAACAGTAGAGAGCAGCAGCTAACACTCATTGACTATCCTGACCATGACATGATATAATTTACATGTGCTACAATGATTAGTAGTGTCATTGTTTCATCTACATTCAACTTCGGTTTTGGAAAGATGGTTATTTTATTAGCTTTTGACGATTTCCAACCCAGTAGGAAAAGTAAAATATTCTGGCAAGTGCCAGTTTATTTCCTGATTGAGTGCTTTTTTCCCAACAACATAAATATGCCCTTAGGTATTTTCTATTCTATAACTTTCTTATTTTTTCCCCCTCCAGTAGGTGTCCGGTGCCATGCAAAAGGTAACCTTGACTAGATTAGAATGAGCCATGTGCAAGTGATTGTGCATAGTATTTTATAGCTATGGATCCTTGAAGATTACTCATACAGCATAGTTTCCTTATGCAAAGAATAGAATTCATTAAAAATAGCATTTTGTTGTTGTTGTTGTTGCATCGACAAACCTGGTCAAGTAGTACGTCAATTTACAAGTTTTCTTTTATATTTAAAATTTTAGGATTTGGCTGGTTTTGTGTGGCCTTTATTAATAGTATCTTTTAAAAGGCAGTTCTTCCAAATGCAAAGTGCACGTGATAACTTAGTCTAGAGAAATTATAGATCTCCATCAGCTATATCAGCGCAAACTAGGCAACTACTTAACACAGTGGGGCATGGTGTGCTTGGCTCAGGTTCAATTGTAAATTATTGTCATATTAAGCAGGCATTTCATATAATTTCACAGAAAAGCCCCTAACTATCCTCTTGGAGGAGTCGTTTGTGACTTATGTTCTGAGACTTCACAAACATATATAGATACATATTTAATATGAATTTTATTATTATTCACTGTCAGCATGGGCATGAAATCTTATATATTTCCTCCTAACATTTTATCATGTTATCTTTGTATTATTATTTCCTATATTATTTAACTACTGCAGACCATAAAGTTTAGGTTTTGTCTGCTATTTAGCTCTGCAGACAGACTATGACTATCAGAGTGTACTTCCTTACCCTTGTGGAAGGTACTGTTTGCTGGGCTAAAGAGGTGGTCTATCAACTAAGCGCAGCAAGAAATACAATATATACATATAATTATTCATACAATAATAAATATATTTATACAATATATAAATATAAGTAAATATATTAACTACAAACAGGAAAGCATGTTTTCCTTCCAGATCCGATCCTGAAGGAATGGTTAGGAAAGGCCCATTTTTGTAAAGAAATGCCATTGGACTTGAGGTCGCAAGAGCAACTAAATATTAACTAAGCAGATCTCATGAGACACCCCAGTGCACACAGTGCTTGTAGTACAAGCATGAGGACCGGAGTCCCAACCCCTAGAACCCATCAGAAAGAGGGATGTGCCTTTTGTAATCCAGCCCTCTTAAGGTGAGATGGGAGACAAGGGAAGGAGAATGCTTGGAAGATCACAGGCCAGTTAGTCTGCACATGTAACAGCAGATAGGGTCTTTTGAGACCCTGTCTCAAAGAAAGTGGAAGGCAAAGGGAAGACACCCATGGCTATTCCATGTTCTGCAGAGCTCATACATGCCTCTAATTACATATAACACACACACACACACACACACACACACACACACATACACACACACACACAGAGACAGAGACAGAGATACAGAGAGAGACAGAGAGACAAACACAGAGAGACAGAGAAGCACACACAGAGACAGACACACAGAGACAAACACACAGAGACAAACCGACAAACAGGTAGGTAGGTAGGTAAATAGACAGACAGACAGACAGACAGACAGACAACAGCAGATAGATAACAACTTTTAGAACTAAGTAATCTTCGTGGTCAGGACTCTAAGGCAGGAGATTGTGGTTTAAGGCTAGCCTAGGTTACATAGCAAAATTCTGCCTCAATAACAAAAATAAAACAAAACCAAGTGACAAGCATGACTGAGTTGAGGATAGTAAAACTGTTTGAATTGTCTTTAATTCTGTGATGTTGGGAATCCTGCTACCACAAAACCTTCATACAGAGGCATTCCTATGGGTTAGAATCCTCTATCCCAAAATTAATGAATATTTTTAGTATATTGAGATCTATCAAGTTTCTTTCTGAAGCAAAAGTATTACAAACATATCTTTGTCAGTATTAGAATATGTAAATATTTGTTGCTAATTTTATTCATCATCCACCCATCTATCCATTCATTCATGCATCCATCCATCTATCCATCCACTCACCCACTCATCCATCTGAGATGCATTACAAAAGACATTTGGGTTGAATGTTGAACAGTTAATTGGGTGTTAAATTCAGTATTTGCTTAAGGCCAAATTCTCTTTAATGATAGGTTCCCTATTCAAGGCTACACACATTTAAGACTTGAATTACTAAAAGCTTTACATTTTAACACTAAGTATAAGACCAGAAGATTTTCTCCAGTGCCAGCTGCTAGATGCCACCTCAGGCCCCTGCATCCACACCTTGAGTCAGTGTAGGCCCAGTTGTCACCTCCCATGTAAGTTGCATTGCTGACTTTTTGTGTATAAGAGAAGATAATCCCCAAAGATGCTTTCTGCTTACATATTTTCTAGAAATAATGGCACCTAAATTTTGTACTTTTTCAATTTCTGTAATTGTTGAAGATGTCTCAGTCTGCAGTGATCATTCTATTAAGTTTTTGATTCCAGGTTTTAATTCTCACAATTCATAAGACAAGAAAGATTTTTTTGTTTTTTGTTTTTTTTTTTTTGTTTTTTGTTTTTTGTTTTTGTTTTTGTTTTGGCTAGTGAGAATGAATGTGTTCAGAGAACTACTATGTAATTTTCTAAGACTAATTTTTCTTCATGTAATTTACGTTTTTATTATATCTGGATAAAGGAAGGTATCTTAGGAGTGTTATTGTACATGGATTTTGGAACTTTTCTCATTCAATTTAGAGACTTCACATTGACATTTTGCTTTAATTTATTTTTTAAGATGCAAGTAATTCCTAAATAGAGTTTCCTTAAAAGATCGAGGACTTAAATAGAATCAAATAACTGAGAAGTAAATAAAGCTCTTAAGATATATTTTAACATTACAGATGCTTATATGCTAAACAGTCTGTACTCGTTAGAATTACCAATGTCATCTCTGTTAGTCCTGCTTATTTTATTAACTAAATTTTAATAAAATATGTATAGGTCCAAAGAGTCATTATGTCTTATGTCATGTGGATAACAATTCACTCAGAATATTTGTATTAATCATGTCTATTTCCCTGTTCATTTCACTACTTATGTGTTCAGCTTTTACAGGTGAGATTCACAGCCTTAACTGTCACAGACTTAACTGTGTTAATGTCACAGCACTTTGCTCTGGCAATATTAAATAGATCTAGGGTGGTAGGATTGTTGACACATGGACCCATAAGGAAAATGGCATCTCAAGCTAGATGTGGACCACTCAGCCACTTGACAGGAGATCGTTAGTGACATGGGAGTGTGGGGTAGATGTGATGCTGTTCTATATAATCTCTGTGTCACCAAGCATGATCAGTTTCTGATGCCAGATGAGACTCTGAAGTAAATGCCACACCTTCCAAAGACCAATCTCTAATCTGAAGCTGTGTAGTGGCCCTGAGCTAGAAACTGAGGCCAGTTTCTGGTACATGTGTCTCCATTCACAATTTTTTATGTTTAAAAGTAATCTTTGTAATTATTTGAATTTCTCTGTTTAGGATAGATATAGCATCTTGCTCCATTCAAGCATCTTTCCACTGAATCTTTTTAACCTTATGGAAAATTACACACATAAATGCAATTACTTTGAATGGTATGCTGAGTCACAATGTGACATCATCCAGAATCAGAAAGGCTCAGCTTCAACCAAATTTTGTTTATGCCAGAGTATTATTGCTAGAGTGATGACACATTCCCTGGTGCTAAAGTGTCCTGAAGCAAAATTATGTCAGCGATGATGTCATAATATAGTTCACTCATTAAACAGTGTGTTACTCTAAAATGTTAAGATGTAAAAGCCCTGTCTCCATCCGTGTATGAAAATATCAATTCTCAAGGATTTGCATTATCAAGTTAGTACTATTAAATCTCCTTGATTGCATCAGAAGATTTTCTCAAAATATATTCAGAGAGGCACCTGAGCCCAACCCAGACATCACAATTCACTTTTGTTAGGTTCCTTCCTTCCTCCTCTCGTAGTTTATAATTTGCGTCTCGAAGATGTCACGTCATTGGTCTTTCCAGTTCCTCGCAGTTTGAATTATGCCAACTTCATAATACAGTGCCATGTAACATGTTTTTCTCTTAGTAGTCTCTGCAAATTGGTAGTTATATCTAGAGAATTGATCAGATTCAGGTTCAATTTACTTTGGAAAGAACACTTACTGATGGCATTTTTGTTCTCCAGTCTTTTTCTATTTTCAATGGTGCAGCAGTGAATAATTTTGTACACCTTTGCCAGGATGGTTTTCAGATATATTTCTATAAATGATGTTGCTAAGTCATAGTTAATCAATGAAAACATCTAATGTATAGCCGAATTACCTTCTGTGGGGCTTGTATCATTTTCCATTCCCATTAGAGTCTGAGAGTGAGCATGTGTCACCCGTGCCATGTAGAATGCTCTGTTAAGCCACTGCCAGCCTGGCAGCTGAAAAATCACATCTCAGGGTAGCGTTTCTTTGTTATGTCAACAGTTCTTTATTGATAGCGCTCATAGCACATCCCGGTGAATTTTGACAGATGTGTGAGTACGTGCATTAAAGTTCCAGTTGTACCCTGCTTATGGATGTTCTGTTTCTGAACATGGATTCTCTGACCCACAGGTCTTTTGTAGTATTTCAGAAGGGGCCTCTTATCTTAAATAATCATAAGTAGACTTTTGTTTCTGATCTTTTACTGAGTTCATTATTTTTGACATTCTTTTCCTCAAAGTATTTTTAAATCATCAGCATTCTGAATACACTATCATACACCTTAAAGAATATTTTACATGGCTTGTCTCTCAGGAAAATGAATTGGAATCACATAGAAATTTCTGCTGAAGATACACCTTTAAGTTTTTAAAGTTAAGTTTCTTTAACCCCCCCCCCCCCTTTTTTTTCATTTGTGGCCTGAGGATAAGAGTGCAGTCTATAGCTGAATTTCTAAAAACAAAACAAAAAACAATTAAGATGTTGCACAAAGTGTTGGAAGTATTTAATGAAAAAATAGTAGCTTGATTTTTTTTTTTTTACTTTTATATTCTATTTAATTGGCCTTTCCCTGGGCCCAAAGGCAACAACATTGATTTTTTTTCCTTAAGCTATAGAAAATATGTTCACATCTTCCACCAATGTGTTTTAATTTTTTGTATAACATGGATCAAATATGTCAAAGGAATCTAATCTTAAAATTGTGTCTGTTGCAAGAAACTTTGGAGACTATAGATGGAAAAATTTGAAATTAGTTTTAGACATTAACTCAAGAGCTAACGTGCTAGACTGTAGACATACTCCATTCTTTCATTTTTAATAGGTAGACACTATATGTTTTTAACCAATGTCCCCTACCTAATTTTCCTTAAACTTCATAATTATAACAGCCTCAGGAACTTCTGTGGAAAACGTTTGATTTTTGTCTTTTTGAAGTTATTCTTTAGATTAATTTGTTTGCTCATGTCCCTAATTTTGAATCAGAAACCAGAAGAGCACAAAGATAAACTCAAGGTTAAAGTAATCAGTGTACAGCAGCTTGAAATAGCATGCATTATGAGATCCCTTTTTGGAACTTGTCTTCTCGAGTTCATTATTGGTATTTCACTGCTATAAAGTACTTTATAGCAAAGAATAGTTTATAACAGAGAAAGTATGAAATATGTAGATTTTTGTCCAGTTTCTGATTACCAGTTTCTTTTTTAAAAAAGATTTACTTGTATTATTTTGTAGTTGTGTGTCTGTGTGTGTCTGTGTGGCATGTTAGTACAGTGCCCGCAGAGGCCAGAAGAGGTTTTCCGATCCCCTGAACCTAGAGCTGTGAGATACCATGTGAGTGCTGGGAATCAAACCTGGGTCCTCTAGCAAGAACAGCAGTGTTCTTAGCCACTGAGCCATCTCTCCAACCTTGATTTGTATGTTTATAAATATTTAAAAGTGTTCATGTGAAATGCAAAGTTTGGAGTACACATGGCAATAGGTGGAGTCTAACTCAGAATCAGACACTGCTTGGGGGTTTGGAGTTAAGCAAGGGAGATAGTTGTACAGATGATAGAATGAAGAGTCAGAAGTCTGTGGGGCAGCATAGAGGTGGACAGCTGCTGAAGTCACTGCCACCCTCGGTCATAAAGGAGTGATAAAGGAGTGGGGTGCTGTGACAAACCATGGGACAAAACGTCAGAGCTATTTGGAACCACATCTATGGAAAAGACGGTGCATTGGAGAACCTGAGACCCTTCCGAAAAGTGAGGAGTTGGTGATGCTGATGATGCTTTGGTGTGCCTTGTCTGCCTCCCTCCAAACTTCTACAGCTGGCATCTTCCTTTGTCTAAACCA
>JADRCD010217202.1:1250-27465 GCA_019843815.1 Montemys delectorum
AATCCAAAGACTGCAGCTATGATTGCAAATATCATAGGGTCAAACACTATCACTACGGCTTGAACCTGGCAAGACGCTAGGTTCATGCCCTACAAATGCTTGCTAAGGGTCATCATGGGTATACGACCTGATGGCGCGCTCGGAGGGGGTCTTTCTCCTCGGTTCGGGCTCGGACGTGTCTCGGCTCCTATCACTTTCTTGATCCGCCGGTGTATGCTGATTCTCTGGGCATACGGATGCTCAATCAGCCGTAGGCGGTGATGGATGCTTAGTCTGGTGCAGAAGATGCTGAGTATGAATGTGCTGGTTCGGGTCCAGTTCATTCGGGCATTCGGGCGTCCGACGTGAACTCTAGATGCGAGTCATGTCGAATGCCTCGATGTTCCATAGCTTGAGGTTTTTATACTTGGTCTCTGCTTTATCGGCCTTGTCCGGTCGTGTCTGTTTATCACTCCCTTACGTCATGGGAAACTCCGGGGGAACTTCACTCTTATCATTTCACTGCACATATCCTATTTCTATTTCTGGTTATGTTTCTAATGTCTACCTGGCCTTCTGGCCTTACATGTTCCTTACAACTCCCCATCCATGACAGCAGAATCTTGCAACATAGCTAGTCACATCTCAGGTCCAGCTGGAAGCAGGCTGAACTATAATCCTCAAACTCTACCCATTCAGTACAGTGTCTACTAACAAAGCTCTGTGATTATATGATTTTACAGTGCATAGGACAATACCATAAGGAATGGGTTATTTCTGTTCACTTTCTCTCTCCCAAAATCAGAGATATAAGCTCTCCCTCCAGTTTCTTCTGAAGTCCCAAAGGCTCCTTGTCAATTTCATAACATCAGACCACAATTCTCTTTAGGTAATGCACAAGTCTTTACCCCTAGCATTGACTATTTTCTAAGCTCTGGCAGCCTGCTATGCATACCTTAAGAAGCCTCCTGTCTCTGTAGAGCCTGAATTCAAATGACTACCACCTATCTTAGATACTTTTCTATTGGTGTGATAACATACCATGAAAAAGACAACATATCATGTAAAAGAAAACAATAATTTAGAGGTTAAGATTTAAGAAAGTTAGAATCTATGACCATCATTTCAGGGAGAATAGCAGCAGGCATGCAGGCTTGGCACAGGAACAGCAGCTGGGAGCTTACATCTAATCCACAACCACAAGACAGACAAAGAGAGAGCACACTGGGAATGGAGTGGGTTGTTGAAATCTCAACGCCCAACTCCAATAGCATACCTACTGCAATAAGGACACACTTCCTAATCTTTCCCAGTTTGACCAATTGTGGACCCAGCATTCAAATATAGGAGCATATACTAGGGTCATTCTCATTCAAACCACAACATCACCATATAAAAAGCCAGGTGCAATAACATGAATCTGTAACCCAGCACCCGGGAGGTAAAACACAGATTGCTAAAACTCACTAGCTAGTTAGCTTAACTTAATTGGTTAGCTCCAGATTCTGAGAGATACTACCTCAAATGAAAACATGGCAAAAAAAAAACAAAAACAAAAACAAAAACAAAAACAAAAACAAAAAAAATGAAAACAAAACAAAAGCCAACCAATTGATTGAAAAGGTGAAGAACAGCTGAGGAAGACACTAACAAACTTTGACCTACATACTGACACAGGTGCACATACATGTGCACCCACATTCACATGTGTACTCCCTCATAAACAAATGTACACAGAGAGAAGTCAATTTAAAATGTAAGCTTATTGTCATGTTTACACTTTATACTGTTTAAATTTAGTCAAGCACTCATTTCTTGATGTTGGCTTTGAAATCAAGGCCTCCAATATAGAGCCCACCCTTCGTGAAATTCCACTGTGAATTGCCTTGAAGAATGTGGTACCCATGCTTTTACTTTCTTTATTACTTCAGTTAAAATTAGATATTCTTTCTTAGTAATTTTATTGCCTGATAACTCTAGAAAAAACAAAGTAAAAATGTACCAGCTGAGTTATATGGACTTGCCTCTCCTTTGAGCCCTAGGTTCCTGAAGAAATTCCCAAGAGACAATTGCATAGCCATTGCTTTTATTGCAGTCATAAACGTACACACAAACCAGAGGGTTATGGGTGCATCCAACAAACAAGTGCATTTACAGAGCTCTTTGAAGCAAAGCAAAAAGGAGCAGGTAGTTGAGCCCTTGCATACCAACTGGTTTTCAGTTGCTGGTAAACTCAAGCAGGCATTACTACAGGGAAACACGTAGTCAGTCACTGTTGCTCATCTAGTTGTGATTGAAAATGTGAGTGGCTCTTCTCCCTTCAGGGTTCATACTACCTTTAAGATGTGATTACAATTTACACCAAGATTTCAAACATCCTACAATATAGAAAATGTACCAAGTTTCCACATTTTATTTAAGAGCAACAAACAGGCATATCTGTAAGAAATGAGCAAAGAATGTTAGTATACAATGTGAGCTCCAGGATATGAAGTTATACAAGCAGCCAAAAGAATAAAAAGTCTTGGTGTTATTGTATGGATTGTTAGATTATTCAAAATTTCATTTATTTTTGTTGTTGTTGTTGTGCTCTGGATTGATCCAAGGCACTGTATATGATAGGCAAGTGCCTTGCCATCATATTCTGTGTTTTTAACTCTGAAACCAGAACTGTTTTACTGTTTGTTTGTTTTGTTTTGTTTTTCTGAAATATTCAGAAATCGAAGTTCTTAAAAGTCTGACAAACTTGTGGTTATGCTTTCTTCTGTCTAGAACACAGGTATTGTATTCAGAATCTCTTCCATCTTCAGATGTCAACTATTAAATTATTTGAAGGAATGTATAGGTCCAGCATTCATCTCACTGCTTTGGAAATGTTCAAATACATATCTGACAAAGTTGTTTCACTTGAATATAGAGAACAACCAGAATGACTGTAAGAACACAAATGACAGATGGCTTCAAGGGGTGTTTTCTGGAGATGGCAGCACAATTGGACATGTTAACTTACTTGTGTCAGTATTCACAAGACCTCTCTAAGTATAAGCCAGACAAAAACCCCAGTTTGAAGAAGGAAGGAGTATCCCTCCTCAGCTGAGGAGCTATTGACATTTGACATTATAGCTTCTGAGAGAGAGTAATTCTTCTGCTACTTCTGGTAGATTAACCACACTTCAAGGTAGAACCACCTGCTAAGAATAGTTGAACAAGACAAGCTGTAGAAGATGAATAGAAAGAGATTGAAATGAAGGAGGAGAAAAAGGAGAATAGAGAAGAGAGGAAAGAAGAGGGCAGAGAGAGAATGAGTTTACAGATTATGCAGAATACACAAACTTTATTCTCAAACATTGTTATTTTTTAATTGAACAAAACTTTATAGGATATTATATCAAATCTAGGAAATCCAGTGTGTATTTCCTTTAGCTCATCATTTTTAACTGATATCCCAGTATACAGAAGTGAAATAGAGATTATTAAGCATGTTATATATGACAAATACAGAGCCATGTAGTTTTTTTCAGTCTACAGACTAACTGAAAACTCAAATACATGAATACTGCCATCCTTACCAATGGACTTACAAGCAAAACATGGTCATGGAAAACAGAAAAAGAGTAACTCACTTCCTGCTGTGGCCAAGAGACAAAAGTCCAAAAGCTGAAATGCAAGAAAAAATATAGATAGAATATAAAGAAAGAATATGAAGGCATTTAAATATATAATTTCTAGGTTCTCTGACTAAGTTATTTCCTTGGGCAGCCATACAATGTCATGCAATGAACTACCTGGTTTAAAGCCACAGAAGCCTGTGGTCTCATCTTTTAGAGATGAGAAAACCAAACTTAAGATGCTAGAGGCTCAGTTATCCTAAACAGCAACAGGAAATGCACCCTTTTAGTAACAAAACCCCGAAATGCTATGCGTATAATTTGGTCCATCTCAGTTGAGATTAACTATGACATTTCTGGTATTCTGAATGAGCAAATAAATTGTTGTCTAATCCAAAAGTGTTTGTAACAGTCTTCCATTTTTTCTCATTACTCACATATGCTGGTTCTGAAGCTCATCTCTATAGTCATCATCAAAACATGGTTTAAAAGTACAAAGCCATGAGCAACTAAATTTGGAAAGAAAAAAAACTTCATTAGTCTGTCTATGAAGTTTCCAGCTCTTGAGAAAAACAGGAGAGACCCAAGCCTCTTATAATCCATTAATTAGTTAATTGACAATCAGTTCACTCAGTCACAAATTATTTACTAGTATAAATTTTGAATCAATTGCTGCAAGTATGCCACAGGAAAATTAATAGATCAAAATATTCTCAGTGTGCCCACAAGCAAATAGTAACAAGAAAAAAAATAAAGGTTTTAGAGAGAATTCAGGAATTTTGGTTTCTTTAAAAAATACAGAAATAGTATAAGAATATGTTTTCATTTTAATCCCAGGTGTTGAGACATTGGTCTATGTTCACTATTCACAACAGCTGACTAAGATTTGCCTCATGCTCTAGCAGAGGTGTAGTTTTGCCTGCTGCAGATAGTTTTTGCAATTGTGTGACTTTTGTAATTTTAGGAACTTTTCAAAGGGTATATATAAATGTAGGACCCTGAGAGGCAGGATTGGTGGTTGCTGGTTGGTCAGTGAGATGTTTGTGTTTTGTTAGTAGTTGTACTCAAAGAAGAAACAAGAAGTAAGAAATTAGACTCACAAATCTCTTTATTTCTCCCTTTTATCCTTCTTTCTCCCATATCTAGTGATAGGAAGTGAACCTGCAAAGTAGCAAAAACTATATACAAAAGGAGGTGAAATTAGGTCACAGAAAATATGGAATGTTTGAAGCAGAGTGTTGTCAGTGGAAGTTTAGTTTTGAAAATGTTTTATTGATGTGTATAAGGTCTAATTAGTAATAGATGACATTACAATCTTACTTAGAATTAGTCTGGCATGTATGTAAAGGTAAAGTAAAATGAAGTTTCAATAGGAAGGGTGGAACTTCAATGCTGTCACCCTGGTTTCATCTGGAAGATAAAAGAAAGACATAGAAACACTCAGAGAACACAAAGTGAGGAAAAGTTGAAGAGTGCAGTGCGAGGATTACAGAAAGAGCACTGAAGTAACCATAAGAGGAAAAGTAGCATAAGCCATCGCAGAGTCTGGAAGCAGCACATGGGAGACATTCCCCATGCAGACTTCACACAGACCAGGGCATTCAACACTGTGATTTTGATTTTCTGTTCTAAACACTAGGACAGGACAGGACAGGACAGGACAGGACAGGACAGGACAAGCTTTTACCCACCCAATTCATCCTATGATTTTGTTACGTACGACTTTGTTACGGCTGTCCAAGGAAATCAATGGCCAGAGAGCCTTGAAATTGTACATTAGAACCCCTTTATATTCTTAATATTATTGAAGTTCCATAAAGGGTGTTTGTTTTCACAGACTAGATTTACAAATGTATATTATTTCATGGATTAAATCTGATAAGATTTTTAAAATAGTAATTCCTTTAAAGTTATAGTCTATACACTGCATGTTAATACAAATGACATTTTAACACAAGTATATTTTTCAAGACAAGAATTCAGTTAGAAGAATAGCATTGTACTTTTCTTTCTTTTTTTTTAATCTCCTTAATGTCTGCCTTAATAGAAGACAGCTGGGATCTCCTATAGACTTCTGCTTTCAATCTGCTTCAATATGTTGTTCTGGGTGAAGTATATTAAGGAAATATGGCCTCACACAGATACAAAGTGGGAAGAGAGGAATATTTATTTAATAGCCATTTCAGATAATTGTGAACATTCTTCTTTGATGCTACACTCAAGCTCATTAAGTGAGACTGTCTTAAGGTTAATTGCAATGTAAAATCTGAACCTTTACAGTAAACTTTGTTCTGCTTTATTAAACAATTGTTCTGTGTAATCCATTGGCCTATTAAGCTCAGTTTGCATTTCAGACAGACCCTTTGTACAACATCATGCATTAATTGTTTAAAGAACAGTGTCTTGCTTAGCTGTGGTAACATTCCGAATATTGACACATTTCTATAGAAAATAGTTTTTAGTCTTATGTATTAATATCAACAATCTCAAGAAGAAATTCTGTATTGTTTGGAAAGTGTTAGGTTCTTGGCATTTAATCTAATATTTTCTAAATTTTAAATTTTTAAATTCAATTTTATGTGCTTTTCAATTTTATAGCTGATAGCAACTATGCTCAGTGGAAAGGCTGTGAACAACAGTTTAATCTCATTTAACTTGAAAATTTCTGATACACACTGGAGGTGGATAATCAGTGTCTGTGCTAGATTTGTTCAGCAAACTAGAGCTCTAGGATAAAGGTATGTGCTATGCAGCGACTCAAGCTTGTGATCCAAGATAGCCGCTGTCACTTGGGATGGAGCACAAGTACTCCATCCAGTCTGTTACAGAGAATAATTTTTAAAAATGTATTCAAGTGTAATGTGTAATAATGTTAATGTTTTTATTGCTTCTGATATGACAGCAGAAGAAAACAGAGGACATACAGTATGAAGAAGCTATTATGACATGTAAAACTGTTTTTTGACTTGAGAGATACTCAACCCCTTCCAAGGTAATGAATTTCACAATTACTGGAAAAAGAATCAATTTACATTACTTAACTCCTCTGACATGTTGCCTCCAAACCTAAAGGGTACTGACATCATGAGGACTCTTGGTCAAAAGTTAGAGAAAGTTGACACTTACTTTCGCCTAATAAGTGTGTAACTTACCGCTGCTTTATATAGTCTTTGGTCCACAGTGGGGTGCTGTGTAAAAATGGAGGCCATTGGGGTGCATTTAGAAACTAAACGTTTTTAAATGAGTAGAAGACAAAAGGGGGATCATTAATGTTTAACAGTGAAAGAAGTTTGGAACACAATGGCAAAGCTCTTAGGAAGCAGCTCATATAAAATCACAGATGGAAAGAGGAGCAACTGTTCTCAAACAAGCAGAAGTTAGCACAGAGGCAGTTCCAGGTAAGTATTTATGGACATGGAATGAGACATAAATTTTTACAGTGTCTCTTTCCATCCAGGACAGGATTGAGGCCTCAGAACTTCCTGAATGCTAATATTACTCAGATGGAACAAAAGGTCCTAAGGCTAACTTTCAGCACATGAAATATGCTTGCTCAAAAAGCAAGAGAATACAGTGCATAGTGCATGTTCTAGAGTGTTGTGAGGAAGCAGCTGATGTGAAGGTGTCATCTCAGTGTAGGAGAGTCATGACTCCATTACCTTGTGAGAAGTTCTGAAGTTCAGTAAATGTCTTTGCCATGCCACCAACAGAACTAGTCCAGTCCATTTTCTCCCAGTGGAAAAAAAAGCTGAAGGATTATTGCTAATATAGCTCTGTTTCATTGTTTTGCCATAATAAAATATTTGGACCCCCTTTCAATGATTTCCTGAAGGGAACAAGAAAGTTCACAGCTCTGTATTTCACTGAGGGATTGCATGTGTGTGATGTCGCGTTCAGAATCTGGGTCTTCGAGCTCCATAAAACTAGGTAGCTCCTTGTACGAAGTAGCAATAACATCTGCATTCCTGTGAGAATCTGACAAAGTGACTAATGTTATCGATGTTGTCAAAGCATTCCTTGCTCTTAGTAAGAAAAAAAAGAAAACCTGACTGTAAGAAGCTTTTATCTCTGAGCATAAGGATAGATGTTTAAAACATAATTGAGAATGTACTGGTTGTAGGTTCTCTAAGATCTCTGACTTTACTAGTCCTGAGTAGTCAGCTAGAAATTTAAAAGAGGCAAGGAATACAGAGGAGGGATGAGAGGGGAGAAAGAGAGCAGAAAATGAGGTAATTATATTCCAATTTCAAAAATCAAAAAACAATAAAACGCAATGCTGTTACATATAACCTGTAAATGTATGGTGATAGAGTTATTAAGCCTGGATCTTTATCTGTTGAATAAATGACCTTAATTTACTTACTGTGTTGCTTTAAATCTTTGCCTCTCCCTTTAAAAAAATGTTTTTTGATGATAGTAATCTGCATGGTTCAAAATTGCCTTGGTAGGGACAAAATGACATGGTTCCTGCCCCTGGGAAAGGGTCAGCAGGTGTGAGCTTCCATGAGAGTCGATGATCACAAGGCTTGCTTGTATTATAATGTACATATTTTATGTTCCTCCTTCAAGGAACATCCTCTCTGTTAACGTTAATGACTCCATGATAATCAGAGACAAGTCCAGGATGCTATGATATGGCTGATGTTTAAAAAAAGGGAAAAAAAGGGAAATGCTAGGAAAAACCCTTTAAGGCTGTGGAGAATATGACTAAAAAAAATAGATAATTTCTCAAAAAACAAGGATGCACTATGAATTATAAGAGCAATTTCACAAATCTAAAGGCACAAAAGCAGTTGTGCTGTGAGCCAACTTGTCAGAAAGATATTAAGGAAGGAGGTAAAGAGATTTAGGGAGTGGTCATGGCAGGAGATCCCACCCTGCTAAATATTTTATGCTTACAAAGGCAGACAAATTCCTGAATTCAGGGTACATCTGAGACAGAGCAGAGTTAGGCCCAGGTGTGGTAGAAATGGTAATTTCAGAGTAGGATATCCTACCTAGCTAGCTTATTGTCTGTGTTTAACATAGGCAGGCAGATCTTTGAATTCTTTTGTAATGTTAAAAGAAAATGTGTGCTTTCTGTCTTCTAAGAAATAAGGGACTGTGGTCACTGGATACTGATTCATGGGATAATCTAAAGGAAACCTGGAGTAAATAACAGGATTCTTGGGTAAAATAAAAGACTGCACTTATGATCTCCAAGATATGAACTATCCAGAAAATGTCTTAGAATAGCAAGAGAGAATTACTTGGAGAGCAGAAAATAGAGAGAGCAAGCTGTCTGGAGATCTCCAGAGAAAGCAGAACAGAAAGAGAGCAATCTGGAAAGCTGTCTCATGCAGAACATAGGCTGCCAGCTTGGACCCACAATTTGACTTTGTTTTGCAGCTGCCAGACACCCTTTCCTCAGAACCTATCATCAAGCTGAGGCTGGTCCTTGAGAGTAATCTTTGAGTAATGTGTCCTACAAAGCAACTATAACTTTATTACAGTTTTATTACTTAAGTTACTTAAATTTAAAAATATTTTTCTCTTTTCTTATGAGTTTATTTAATACGATGCTGACTGATATTAATGCCAGGATTAAGGGCACAAATATTTCTGTGATTTCTATCTTTTTCCTCTTTTCTCTTTCCATTTACCTTTCATTAATCTGGTTTCTTCAGTCTCATATAAATCTACCAAGAAACCATTTATAGAGATAATCCACCGCAGGTCCCACCATGTGAGGAAAGAATAAGTTATGCTTTGGCCTCCTAATTGCCTCAGAGATTAAGATAATTTCAATCAATTATATTTGTCGATTTATGTTTAACTTTTTATTACAAAACATGCTTAGAAAACAAAAATGTAGCCAGGCAGTGGTGGCGCAAGCTTTTAATCCCAGAACTTGGGAGGCAGAGGCAGACAGATTTTTGAGTTTGAGGCCAGCCTGGTCTACAGAGTTAGTTCCAGGACAGCCAGGGCTACACAGAGAAATCCTGTCTCTAAAAAAACCAAACCAAACCAAAACAAAAAACAAACAAACAAAAAAACAAAACAAACAAAAAAATGTGAGCATGGGACCAGCCAACAAAAGCAGAACTTATTGACTTCACATCCCCACACCAAGTTCCCAGTGAGTCTTTTGGAAAAAGTCATCCTTCATCTCCTCTCCTAAAATTCTGATGCTAGTTACCCTTCAAGGAACTGCCCTGACCACAAGTGCTCAGCTTTATAATTTTATTTGTGTCCTCTTCTCATTTGCTTCAGAATTCTGTTTACTTCATCAGTGCACTAAAATGTTTTTCAACGGTTACAAGGGCTCAAGATGAAGACTACATATATTTTCAAAGTATTGTTATAAAAATGAAATTTAACTAGAGACATTTTAAATTTTTGTAAATATTTAATAGTTAAAATAATTGATTTGCTATGTTATTTCATTTCAGCCTATGATAATGACTGAAAGGAAAATGTTTCATCTGAGTGCTCTATATTGCTTATATTGGGTTATCTAAGAAGTCAGTGCAGACACAAAACCTTGAGCCTGCAGGTTCTGAAACAAAGTGCTCTTCGGGAGACTCTGGACACCAAAAATTATGCTTGGGTTGAACTAAAGGAAAGTAGCTACTGGAGGAGGACATAGTGAGCCAAGCTGCCCCACTTCTCCTAAGACTATTGAGTACTTGAGCCCACAGAGGAGGACATAGTGAGCCAAGCTGCCCCACTTCTCCTAAGACTATTGAGTACTTGAGCCCACAGAGGCCAAGTGACAGACAATTTCAGTTTTATAAAATCAAAAGAAGTAGGTCTCACTCTTCACCATATAGGAGGTAATGTAATTAAAGTGCATAGTAACAATTTTGAAAGAAAAAAGAGAAACAAGTTACTCTGCCAATATATACATTTCTCAATTTAAGTATAAGGAAAGAAAATGTGTTTGGAATATTACAGGATTATTCAAAACTGTTATTTCCACTTCAGGTTAACATTGCTTTATTGCCTGTATGTGCCACCATAGTGTAACTGCTTTACCCTCATTTCTAACTGCCAGCAGTTGAATGTGTCCTCCAACCACAATGGCTTCTCTTGCCATTTCTACAGCACAGGAAGGAACTTCAAACCAATCTTTTTGAGGAAGACCATTTATTGACATTCATTTCAAGATATTAGATACAATTTACTAGGTACATAAATGATTAAGTTAAACAAAAGTTTTTTGTATTTTTTTATCTTGCGGTGTTGTTCCTATGAATGATGCCACAAAAATAACAATGTGAGACTAATAGATGCACTGCTCCAGATTAAACAAGACTGCAATTGAATGTTTAATTAAAAACAAAGTGGTAATAAGGACATATTTCCAGAGATTCAATCAAATTGTAATATATACACAATCTAGTAAATAAGCTATCATACAATAATTAAAATTTCTAAATAATTAGATATTGTAATAAGTGCATAGTTAAGCTGCTTTACTATTACTGGGTTCCCGGGGCATCTATTTCCATAAAAGATTGGTTGCAATACACTTAGCATTGTTGATGACATCTATTCCTTCATTTTCAAATATTGAGTGCAAGAAGGTACAGTGTATGTGTATCTAAAGATAACAATACCTAATTTTTTTTAATCTTCACTGAAATGGCATTGCAGAATTTGACATGGCACTAAGTTTTGTGTTTAGGGGTAACGAGTTTAAAAAACATCTGGAGATGCTGAAATAACCTGCATCCATTTATGTTATTTAGGCTGTAAAATCATATTCAATCTTGACCCACTCAGGAAACGTAACATAAACGTCCTGCTGATTTTGACAGTCATACAGCAAAAACACCCTCTAATGAGCATTTAATAGTCACCAAAAGTTTTGCATTAAGTACAAAGCCCTTTTGATTACTTATCCCACTAATTTAAAGTAAATGCTTTTACAGATGGCATCTGTTAGGCCGCAGAACGTGCGCCGCATTCATATGTCGTCATTGAAAATAGATTCCAGCTTTTCTGAGGAGATTGTAGCAAAAAGATCAAACATGAAACAGGGAGTAAACACTTGCCAGGGATGTATTTTCTTTAAGTCCTTTCGTAAATACTTATCCAATAAGAGAGAACAATGCTTAGGCTCTGAGAAGTAATTGAGAAATACCTTGACAAATTAACACCTACAACCAAATGACCTAGACAAGAGACACAGCTCTGAATACCACCTCTCATTTTCCTGAGTGTGGAAGCATATAATATTTCAGTCTCCTTCAAACTGTATTATGTTACACACATGAAAAATGCCATGAAATGCTTTCAGATGGTAATGCAGATCAGGAAAATAACAATGACACATTACAAAGACAAACAAGAGAAGGCCAAAGACTGCCTTACAGGCTAATGAACCAAACTTGAAGGAATGATAATTTCGGTGAGTTCCTTTAAATGTTAAAATCCATTATAACAAAGGACTAATATCAACTTTATTATGGTGTTGCATAAACACATTTTATTTGTGTATAAGAAATATTATATAAAAAAAGAAATACTATACCCAACAGGAAAATAAATAGAATATTGTCCAATTCTTTGAGTTCCTCAGTGACTGCTCTGTGAAGGTGTGTGGTAAGACCCTCTTGGACTTTCTATCTCCTCATGAACAGGATGGAATAGAATAAAGGTCTAAGGAGCTTCCCTATATGATAGTTTCTGCTTGGAAAGAAAACAAATCTAGCTATTTGCATATGCAAGATATTGAATTATTTTTAAGTTTAGAAGTATGTAGTACAACTGCCAAACCTGACGTTACTGTATTAGATATTTTATATAAGCCTCTGCAAATGATTTTGTGTTTAGCAAGGCACTGAGGATTGAATGGTAAAATAACTTTATTTGAAAACACTGTTTTAGTATTTTATTTGCTAAAGTTAAAAAAAAAGTTCTTGACTCATTTGCTGCAATGTAAATGGAGTGAGGGTTGTCAAACTCCCTAGCATCCCATTTTAGTAGGGCTCTGTGTAACAGATTTTAGAATTTGTAGCATCATTATGACTTTTGATCTCTTAATGACAGTGTGCTCTCCAACTGCATTTGGGACAGGAAAAAAATAATTGTCTCCAAATATGCACAAATTTCCCTTGGGGCGTGAAGAAGCTCTAGGTTGACAAGCAATGATGCAAACAAATCTGATTAAATATTAGAATAATATATTAGCAAGTTACATTATGTTTAAGAACTTAAAGGCCTGACAGTGGTGGCACACACCTTTAATCCCAGCACTTGGGAGGGAGACAGGTAGATTTCTGAGTTCGAGGCCAGCCTTGTCTACAGAGTGAGTTCCAAGACAGCCAATGCTACATAGAGAAACCCTGTATCAAAAAAAAAAAAAAAAAAACAAAAAAAAAAAAAAAAAAAAAACAAAAAAACAAAAAAAAAACAACAAAAAAAAACAACAAAAAAAAGAATTTTGAGAGGTTAGAAATTGATATGAGCACCACATTCTATAGTTAAATGAATGAATGATTTGTAATGTGCCTCATTAAAAAAAAGAAATCTTCATGAACTTCATTTAGTTTTGTGTATTGTCAACACACGGCTAAGTTCATTTACTTTTTACTTTCATATGCACTTAAGGACATATACACTTAAGTAATGTGTACGTGTAAAGACATGAACATGAAAGAATGTATTGTGAAATATAATAATTCTGTTTAAATGTAAATTATGTTTTTAAATGATACATGAATCAATTTAAATTTCAGAACCTTGTCCTACTAACTTAAATGTCTCCATGTTCTCATCCTTTGCTTAAATTCTAGGTGCCAAACTATATGTAACTAGCCTTATAAAAAATACATATATTTTGGGAGCAGGAGAGACACTTCAGTGGTTAAGCTTTGGAGGGGACAATGGATCAGTTCCCAGAACCAACATGGTGACTCAGAACTATAGGTGATACCAAGTCCAGGAAATCCATGGCTTCCATGAATACTGCATTCACAAGACACACACACACACACACACACACACACACACACACACACACACACTACCACCACCACCAAGGCAAACACTCAAACTACTAAAATTGAAAAAAAAATCTTTACAAACAAAATGAAAGAAACTGGAATCAGTAGCAGTCTAGACTAGATGATAATCACTAGGCGAATGAATTCTTTTTAGCATTATGCTTTTAAAAACAATGTACATTGGGCCATGTAATGCCTTGGAAGGTCCACGTTTAAATGTAGTCATATGACTTTCTTGTGTATATTTCTATTTTTAATGAATAAGGAATTGTGGGTAAAGAAAATTGCCTGAGAAAATAGCAAGTAAAACTCATTCCTTATTAGACTGACAAGATTTTGTTTTCTTATAGTTCATTTCCATGAAATATTTGTATCTTTCTAATTTGACCTCATCCATTGATATTACCAATATAAATTATCTGAATCCAGTGTTCTGGTCTCTTCAATGCTTCAAGTAAGACATATTAAAATAAGAAAATAAAGAAAAAAAGAGTGAAGTAATAAAGTCGTTCTCATTCTAGCTTCCTCTGGTTTTACTTATAGAAAAGGTCAATATGTTAAATTAGGGGTCAGGAAGGATGACTGCAGCCATAGCTGCTGGTTAAATTAATCAGACACAGTTTATTATTTTACCTCTAGGGTTTAATTAGAGCTGTAGTGAGGGCACAAAGAACACATAAATAGGTTTTCCTTAATAGATTCTCTGAGTCTAATCTATATATGGAATATTGTAAATAATATGTTAAAATTCTAGACCTCATAAATATTGCTAAACTTAGAATTATTTTTATTGAATTAATAATAAAACATAGTAAATGAAAATATTATGATTGTGATGCTTGATATAATATTTATTTTGAATATAATTCATAGCTAAAATTATTTCAATGTATTATTACTATTACACATGTACGTGTGTGTGTTTGGGGAATCACGCATTCGCCATGGTGCCCATGTAGATGTCGTAGGATAGCTTTATGGAATATATATACTCTTTCCCTAAATTTTAACATCAGTTACATATTCAGCAAATACTTTACACATCTTTGTCTCTGCAGCTATGTCCAATTCTAAATGAGTTTACTAAGTAAGACTGATAGTTCTGATTCTTACCATGAAGAATTGTCTATATATAATCAATGAGGTTAGTATTACATTTCATTTTTTCTTATCTTTCATCCTTATAAATAGATTAAACTTATTTTCATGATAGTTAAATCATAGTGCCTATGGCCCAGAATAAAATACAAATATTTCAGATACACATTAATAATTACTAAGATTATAGAATATCATTACAGCTATTCATAAAACTGATTTTCTTACAAAAGGCAAATGCTATTATACATACATATACCAAAGTTGTTCATATACTTATGCTACCATACAAGCATATATTAACATGCATATAGAAAAATTCATAGTATCACTAATGCTCTTAGTAATTCAGGTTGTTTTAACAAATATTG
Organism: Montemys delectorum; assembly: GCA_019843815.1. Classification (NCBI taxonomy): domain Eukaryota; kingdom Metazoa; phylum Chordata; class Mammalia; order Rodentia; family Muridae; genus Montemys; species Montemys delectorum. The sequence goes on from JADRCD010217202.1 coordinate 16,299, forward strand.
TTTTTGCTTCATATTGATGGTATAAAAATCATCACAAACTTCTGGTATTCAATCAAAAAGAATACATCATCATATAATTCATGACTTCTGATATCTCTGATATTTCCACAGGGCTTGACTGAAGGTGTCAGCAAACCATATTCTTTGCTACAGACTCCATAGACAATTATATATTTATCCTTATACTTTATCAGCTTCAAGAACATTCTTTGTGCCACACCTTTCCTCTGCCAAGTTGTCACCATTACTGGAATTCTTTTTTATTTGAAATCACTGAGAACACTTTCTCCAACCTTAATCTCTTGAAAAGATTGGTGTCACAATGATGACCACACTTCCTTCTCTGGAATAATCTTGCCAGCACACAGACATTTGAATGAATCCTTAACTCTATGTGCAATGACAATACACTCTGCCACATAAATCAATTTATCCACAGATTCTCAGGATAATCATGAAATTTTATGGTCAACTTTCTCACCATAAATAAACGCCTAAGACATTTCTTGGAGTGGCTACTTCTGGAGCCATGTAACTACGTCAAGTGGGTAAACCTGTTATAGAGGTTCCAAAAACATGGGTGAAAGTGAACCGCATGTGTACTGAAGCATAGTGTCAAATTCCAAAGGCACCTTTAAGGCTTCTTCCAAACTACAGCATGGTAAGTCTCTACCCAAAATGGCTCTAGTGTAATTATAGACTAGGGTCAGACAGCGGGCTCTAGATCTTTCCTTTCTGTTGCTATATGTTAATCTCTAATCCAGGCATTTTCTATCCATTGCAGTGGGCATCCAGCATCTAACTATTTTCCTATGTTAACAGCTACATTCAGTGTTTCAGATAACCATTGCCAAGACTAGCATCACTGATTGCTTTCCATTTACTAGCAGATCAAGTCTGTTATCCTTAGGTTGGCATTCAGAGCCCCACGCTGTCGACCCTAACACACTTAAATTCATAGATACAAATAATCGGACTAAATATTTCATTTCAGAGAAGACAAAAAAAAAAAAAAAGAAAAAGAAAAGAGAGCTCAGAAGTATTAACTGATTGACCTAAGTGATGCTGCTGGTGAGATTTGAAGACAAGAGCAGAAGTTTCCTGATCCTTGTAAGCTTCCCTTAAATTAAGTGCTACTCTATGCTGTCCACAATATTGCTTTAGGCTTGGCTTCCACACGTGCCAAGATGCTGAACTAACAGAATACAGGAACCTAACTACTGTTAACAAATTATAAAGATTATATTTACTCTTCAACTTACTTTACAAATAGGAGTGCTCACATCTTTCTATTTTACCTTTATGCTGTGTTTTAGAATATTTTTTAAAATTTTTCCTAATGGTATCCATTTATTCTGAATTTTTTTTTTCAAAATACAAATGATTCACACTGATCCTAAACTGAGAGTTACAGAGGGTTTGTGCTGAGGACTTACACAGTGGCAAGTAAATTCAGAATTACTGTTGAGATCATGATTAGCTAAAAGTACACAGGGACAAAATTGGGACGAAACCCCACTTTAGAACATGTAAAATCAATTCAGCCCTTTGTTGTACTCATTCTCTGCGTGACCCTTGTGAATTGTACAATCATTCTAAACATGGATTTCTAGGGAACAAATAATCACTCTATCCCAATGGGAAGTTCTGTGCATGCTATCATTCTTATCATAACCTCACATGTATTTACACACTTTATGGTAGACGAAGTTGTCTGTAAGTTTACATGACTATCAATAAAGGAGATGAGATGACATTTGGCAGCGTCTCAATCAATAGAGTTCTTGGCTTACAGGTAAGAGTTGAACTACTTCTCTAGAACCATATAAAATAAGTATAGTTGGGGACACCTATAATCACAAAGCTTGTACATGAAGACAGGACGGTATTAGAAGTGTGAGGTAATTCTTAGCTAAAGAATTCTGGCCCATCAGGTAGTGGTGGTGCACGTCTTTAATCCATCCCAGCACTTGGGAAGCAGAGATAGGTGAGTTTCTGAGTTCAAGGCCAGCCTTGTCTACAGAGTGAGTTCCAGAACACCCAGAGCTACACAGAGAAACCCTATCTTGAAAAAACAAAAACAAAACAAAACAAAAAAAAAATTCAGGTCCATCCTGGAACATAAGAGGCCCCTTCTCAATGAATGAATAATAAATAAACAAACAAACAAAATTTAAATAACTGAGTTGCTATGAAGGAGAAATAGTCTGGCAGAAAGAAACATGTTTTGCAGAGAAATTCATGTTAAAATTAATTTTTATTGAATGGTAAGCAACATTTTCAGAGAAAGGTATTTGTTTTTCTTTATTCATTTCTATATTAAAAATAAACCAATTAAAATAAGTAGTAGGAGTACAATTTTAAGCTTTTAAAATAGATTATGAATAGTGATACAACATCATAGAAGAATACAAGATTAAGGGAAAAGAGTAATAAACTCATAGATACAAAGACTGACAAACTGTTAAGAATGGAAACTGGAAGTTACACAGAATAAAGGAATGGGACAGATTACGACTCAGTTAGGTAACAAGTGACATGAGGAGACATGACATGCTGCTCAATCATGGTCACATGGTCAAACTTCCTCTTTCTTCTGGGAAAGTAAAAATATTTTGACCAAAAATGAAAATTCTTCCTAAAGATCACAGTATAATGGATAGAAAATAATAACAAATAAATACATGTATATATAAAATATATCATAAGTATTATATATGTATGATATAAAGAAAATTGTATGTAAATCTTTCTATTTATTAAATATTGATCATGATTTTCATATATATTAACATACATACGTAATTCTTCTCTCATATATTATATCCAACCACAGTTTCCCTTCCTTCTTCTTCTCCCAGTTTTCTATTACCATACCCTCTCCCCCAGATCCAGTGCTCCTCCATTTCCCTTCAGAAAATGTCCCATGGACATCAACTGAACATGGCATAACATATTACAATATGACTTTCATACAAACCTCATATCAAGATGGATTAGGAAATGAAGTAGGAAGGAAGTGAAAAAGAGTAGGGGACATCCCTCATTCCACAGTTAGGATTCAGAGAAAACTCCAAGCTGTACACCCATAATATATATGCTGATGATCTAACTCAGATCCATGCAGGCTCTGTGATTACTGCTTTTGTCTCTGAGCCCCTATTTATTCAGTTTAATTGATTCTATGGACTGTTTTCTCATGATGTTCTAGAACTCCTGCCTCCTATAATTCTTAGCCCCCTCTTCCATGGGGTTCCCTTACTCTACCTTACTGTTTTGCAGTGGATCTCTATATTTGCTCCTACCATCTGCTGGATGAAGCCTCTCTAATGATGGTTCACTATCTATGTAACCTATTGACTATCTATGTAACCTATCTTAGACTGATAGGTAGATAAATGATAAATATAAATAGATAATATATACATAAATAGATGTGTGTTCTTCCAGTCACACTTTTACATTTTGAACAGCTTTATTTAACCCTTAAGTCCCATCATGACATTCTCAAGGAAGCCAACAAAGCAAATCCCACCAGCAATGGCATGGAACTCTCAAAACTCTGAGCCACATAAAACATTTCTGTTTGCAGGCTGACTGTCTCAGGGGTTTGGCATAGTTGCTAACATTGACGACCTCACAGGTACTACCTTGAAATGCTGCCATATTTCTGACTGTGTCAGCTGAAACTGAGACCACTGCTTAAAATGAAAAATACCATGAGCATAATAGCACAAAGGAAACATAAACTATGATAGCCAAGGGTTTCACCAAGCACCAACCAACATCATACCAGAAACCAAAGAGCAGCAGAGACTACCCTGCTAAGTAATTACCACAACAATGAAAGATGAGACAGATATCTTAAGCAAATCACAACAATTAAGAAATATATGATAGGAGGCAGATTAAAAAAAAAAAAAAAAAGACACGGAGATACATTATCCTGAAGCACTGAGGACCAGAAGAGAACAGATTTTTCATCAGCATACAAATAAAGAAGCCAAGGGAGTGAAATATATAAATTGATAAAGTTAAGACAAAAATAGCACCAAAAAGTATACATAGAAAATAAACTGCTGGACAGTGGTGGTGCACGCCTTTAATCCCAGCACTTGGGAGGAAGAGGCAGGCGGATTTCTGAATTGGAGGCCAGCCTGGTCTACAGAGTGAGTTCCAGGACAACCAGGGCTACATAGAGAAACCCTGTCTCAAAAAACAAAAACAAAACAAAAACAAACAAACAAACAAACAAAACAAAAAAACTGGTATGAAGTTTCAATGTTTAAAAAAAAAAGAAATAAAATTTCCATGAATAATAATGAACTGGAAGAACTCAATGTTGTGAGACCTCATACAACTCTCCAAGCATCTGACACAAAGAAATTAACTCAAGGTACAGTTCTGCTTATTTTATTGTATTTTTAAAAGTAATTATTCCTTAAAACAAATTTTTATTGAGAGTATTTTGTTTTTATAGGATATGTAAAATGGGAGGGCTGCAGAACTGGTGTGGGAAGGGATGTTATAAACATCTGATGCTGTGTGAGAGATATATGACATGATTTCAACAAAGAACATTTAAAAATGGAAATAGTAACTTTAAGGCAACCAAATAAATTTTGTAAAGGAAATGTAAAAATAGGCTGCTATAAAGGGTAGGTATGGATTTCTTTCTTTCTTTCTTTCTTTCTTTCTTTCTTTCTTTCTTAGGAATTATTTTTTTATTTAATTTTTCATTAGATATTTTCTTTATTTACATTTCAAATGATATCTCCTCTCCTGCTTACCCCTATGAAAACAAAAACAAAAACAAAAACAAAAACAAAAAACAAACCTGTTTCCTCCCCTCTTCCCCTGCTTACCAACCTACCCTCTCCCACTTCCTGGCCCTGGCATTCCCCTACACTGGGGCATAAACCTTCACAGGACCAAAGGCCTCTCCTCCCACTGATGACTGACTAGGCCATCATCTACTATACATATGCTGCTGGAGCCATGAGTCCCACCATGTGTGCTCTTTGGTTGATGGTTAGGCCCTGGGAGCTCTGAGGGTACGAGTTAGTTCATATTGTTGTTCGTCCTAAGGGGCGGCAAACCCTTCAGCTCCTTGGGTCCTTTCTCTAGCTCCTTCATTGGGGACCCTGTGCTCAGTCCAATGGACGGTTGTGAGTCTCCACTTCTGTATTAGCCAGACACTGTCAGAGCCTCTCAGGATACAGGTATATCAGGCTCCTGTCAACCAGCACTTGCTGACATACACAATAGTGTCTGGGTTTGATGATTGAGTATGGAAAGGATTCCCAGGTGGAGCAGTCTCTGGATTGTCCTTCCTTCAGTCTCTGTTCCATAGATTCACTCTGCAACTCCTTAGTTATTTTGTTCCCCCTTCTAAGAAGGAATGAAGTATCCACACTTTGGTCTTCCTTATTCTTGAGTTTCTTGTGGTTTGTAGATTGTATTTTGGGTATTCTGAGATTCTGAGCTAATATCCACTCATCAGAGAGTGCATGCTATGTGTGTTCTTTTGTGATTTGGTTACCTCACTCAGGATGATATTCTCCAGATCCATCCATTTCCCTAAGAATTTCATAAATTCATTTTTTTAAGAGCTGAGTAGTACTCCATTGTGTAGATGTACCACATTTTCTGTATCCGCTCCTCTGTGGAGGGACATCTGGGTTGTTTCCAGTTTCTGGCTATTATAAATAAGGCTGCTATGAACATAGTGAAGCATGTGTCCTTGTTACATGTTGGAGCATCTTCTGGGTATATGCCCAGGAGTGATATAGCTGGGTTCTCTGGTAGTACTATGTCCAATTTCCTGAGAAACAGACAGACTGATTTCCAGAGAGGTTGTACCAGCTTGCGATTCCAACAGCAATGAAGGAGTGTTCCTCTTTCTCCAAAACCTTGCCATCATCTGCTGTCACCTGAGTTTTTGATCTTAGCCATTCTGACTGGTGTGAGGGGGAATCAAAAACTCAGGTATGGATTTATTTCAAATGCTTTTGTTTAAAACCCAGAATGTCAGCATAAAGGGTGTTGGATGAGGAACAAATTAAAAGTAACTACCAATAAACGGCAATATAGGCATGAATCCTATGATATTAATAATCATATTAAATATAAATGGTACAGTCACAGGAGGGCTGCACAGAGGTGAGACAGGTAAAAACAGATTCAGATGAATTTTGTAGTATTTCATACAGTTTTTCATACACTATTTCAGATTCTCACTGCTAAATGGCTGCCTAGGATTTCCTTTTTATATTTTGATCTTTAAACTGTGCATTTGTGCATTTTAAAGCACAACAGTGTATATTTGGACACTGACAAGTTTTATAAACTCAAAGTAAGTAAAAATATTAGTCACAGTTTTTTTTTATGTTTTTAATATTGATATGTAGTTGGTGTGAGGAACAAAATAAGTCTAAAATGATATGTTTAGTGTCATCCAACAAACTGATTCTAGGGATTATTCCCTTGAGTCATGGGAAAATATGAGCATAAATGCAATGTCCACTCTATAATGGATGATCAGGACTAATCAAAATTAATAATTAATGTTATTAAGGAGTATTTTTATATGTAGAATTATAATAAAACTGAGGCATAGTTCACATAGTATACTATGAGGCATATTTCACATAGTATACTATGAATATTGTATCAATATCAATTTTAATTACAATTTCTAGTAATATTAGTTGTGTTCTAGACAATTAACATTCATTGTGTTTCATTTTTCACAAAAGAAATTAACTTGATAAACATTATTTAATGGTTGGCCCTGAATTTCCTTCTTGGTATCATTGGGTAAATTTATCTTGACACATTGTTGAATTAATCAAGCGGCATTGAAATTAAGTCTAACTTGTAGAAGGCTTGCCAAGCAAGTGTAAGGCCCTACATTCCTTAGTACTAAAAAGATAAGATAAAATTTTGGGGTATTTTGCACACTAAAAAAACTCTGTTCACATGAACTTTACTTGAAAAGCCACAGAACAATTGTTGAACCTCCTTTCTGGAATCCTGAATGAAGTTATTATAAACACAAAAACATCACAAAGATGTCTGAGGGTGTTTATTCAATACTGAACAGCTATTACAATTGTTTAAGTCCTTTTTATGGATTAGGAAAAAAATTTGAAGCACTGGTAACTTGTTATTTTATTTACATGGGTAATGCAAAACAGGTAAGAATGGGAGCATGAATGCTTACTTTTATACTGATTAAATTTCCTTAAGAAGCAAATATACTACTACATGCAAATGATAAGTAAAAATGAATCACATTGTAGCATGAATAAGTTAGGATTAGGATACAAGTACCAAGAATTGCATAATAAATACCTAAAGTACTTTAATGAACAAACAAATGGAGAAAATATTATATTTGTCTAAAATAATTTTACTCTTGAGGGTTTTTAAATCTCTATGCTTCATGTAGATATCACGGAAAAATCATATCTTAGAGCAAGTTATTAAGTGCCATTGTCATGATATACTTCTCTGGGTCCTATAATTACCTTTCTCTCTCTACCCTGGGCAATCAAGTCAAATCAGAATTGAAAGACCCAATTCAATTCTGTCATTGTGCTCCATTGTCAGGGGCTGCTCCTATTGTGAATCTGTAGTCTGAGCAGCCTGTAAATGACTGAAACTTAAATTATTACAGTTGCTGAAAGTCCCAATTACCACAGAAATAAGCCTATACAGATCAGCACATTGAAGTAGGGTGAGTAGAAAAAATTTAAATATCCCCCTGCAAAGCAGCATAGAACTAAATATAGTCACTATGGAGAATATAGAATAGATTAAACTTAAAACCAGTTATATTCCTACACAGATTTATTAGTGTTGTTTTGTTCACTTTCTTTTTAAGTTCAAGATGGAAACAATCCATTTTTGATCTGCTATAGATTTTTTATTAAGTAAACTAAATGATGACTTGCTGAGCTACTCCAAAATGAGTCAACACGCTCTGCTGAGAATATGGAAATTGAAAAAATGATTCTCTTACCCCTAGGAATTCAGACAGTAAAAACAACTACAGAAGAACATAGAAAAGAATAGTTGCACGTAAAACAGGAACAGATGCACTGAGCTATTTGGGCAAAAGGAAGGAGAGGACGGCATTTGAGACAGTGTTGTATTTGATAAATCAATAGTATATATTTTGGACACTCATTCCATGAAGGTTTCAGCAGAAGAGTTTTCCAAAGGTCCCAATAGAACAAAACATGATACCAAAAACAATCCATTAGGAATTCATGTATTCTGATATGGGATGAGTTAAAGGGAGATGAAATATAATGAATGTGCTTTTATGTGATGAAAGAGACTATTTTTGATTTCTGAGAAACTACATGTATAGAGGTGGTCTATATTTAGCAACTGCATTCACTTAGTGTTGCCTGTATGTACACGGTGAGGGACTATATAAGGGAACATGGGAAGCTTCACAGGGGAAATATTCTTGAAGAGAACTGGCTGTCCACCCTATAAGATATCAATTGCCAATAGGACCTCTGATGAACAGGGCGGGACTTAGTGAGCCCTACCACCAGTCCATACTGGAATCTTGTCTGGTGGTTGATTGTACTTAGCAAACTTTAAGATATACTAGGCCACTGTCTAAAATGGGGAAAAACACATTATAATCTTTATAAAAATTATGCATTCTAAAATGATATACTTACAAAAAGTTCTTGTAAGACTTACTTATGATTTAGTAGTTATATGGCTATAGCTCAGACTTTTTAATTTCTTTCCTATGACTATATTTTAGGAATTTAAAATACTAATAAAAAGAATAGTGTGTCAAATATTCTTAAATTATCTGAGTGAAGGACAGTCAGCTATCTCAATAACTATGTGTTACTTGAGATAAGTGGCATCAGATTTGTACCAAATGATTTCTTAGGTGTAATATTTAGGCTTGCACTCATGACACATGTAATGTGAGCTATTAATGCAACTATATAGAATTTCTCTCTAGTTACCAATCAGGATTTATCTTAACAAGCAGCAAGGGCATCCCAACCTTCCATGCGAAGACTGCTGACATGTTATGTAATTAGAAAAATATATCTTTGAAATGTCCCAGATAGCACCTGGGATGACAGAAATTAATACCAACATCTAGAATAATGTGATAGAATATTCCTACATGGCCATTTTGATCAATATTAAGGCTTGGTCCTATAATTATATATAATTATGTATGATATATTTTAATTTATATTTCCTGAACAACCAGATCACCTAATCACAATTTAAACAGATTACATTTGTTACTATAAAACAATTCTTTTCTTTTCACTCCATACAAGGTCCCAGAAAATGAACTCCAGAGCCTTTGCAAAAGGAAATGCTAGAAATATTACACACAAGGGAATGAGTAAAGTCCTGTGTGGGTTATGATGCTGTAAGCATCATAGGTCATGAAATAAAAACCATATGATAAGCCAGATTCGTAGATCTGAAACTCTAAGGAGAGAGAAACATAGAAAAGTTTGGATTCCCAATGCTCCAGGCAGACATCAACCTACTTACTTAAAGAGATCCTACTGAAGTATAAATAGCTTTCAAATCTATACTTTAGTAAGTTTTAAATAAAATGCCAGAGGCTGCACACATAAATACTTGGAACCTGTTTAATCCTCACAGTAGTGTGAAGCTGGTTTGTAAAAGGAGGAGGACACGACCAGACACAAACAAACATCTGAAACATTCAAAGTCAGGTCTCAGACTATCTGAAGGTCATCTCATTCTGCTCGGTATACCCCACATAAATTTCTTTTCATTACGTTTTACATTGAGATCAGACTCAGATGTCAGATGTTAAAATCAAAGTTGCTGGGATTGAAATCACCAAGGAAAACTCCTTGAATCATCCAATCTTTAAGAATTAAGAAGTCAGTGTCTAACTTTGCAAAAATAAATTTCCCCCTCTCTAACATTTTTTCTTTCATCATGGAATCTGAAGATACAAAATATGAACTTGGAAAAATGAAATAACAACTGAAGTATGACTTTCTTTGTTTCCCAATCTTTTTCCTACATTTCTAATGTTATGCCTACTTCTTTTCTAAGTTACTGTGGTAAATGTCTATGGAATTCTGATGCCCCATTCACTGACTCAGTACTAAGAAATTGAAAAAAAATCCTGTTATATTATTCTTGTTTGAATTATCATATGGATGGATAGTACAAGTCAAGAATATGAAAGTTACTTTAGGCTCTACAATTCTAAATTTTTCTTGATGTATAATGGATATTTAGCATTATCAATGACAATAGAAGAATGTATTTTATAATGGTCTTATATTCTAAAAAATATTTTACTTAAGTACAAGACAAAATATAAAGAGAATCATATCATTGTTATCCTGGCTTACTTTCAAATTAAATTAAACACAAAAAGTTATAATACTAAAATTCCTTATTAATTTCTATGTTTTCAAACTTACATGTAATCAAATTTTTGGAAAAAGTAAACCTATAATTAGTTGTAACACATTCATTTGGTTCATTTGGCTTTATTCAGTGAAAAGACATTTCTTGGGCTTAGTTTTCTTTGTTATTTGGCAATTCCATTTCAATCAACTTCACATTTTTCTCTATGTTAAGGAGCCTTTACTGAATCAGTTTTCCATACAACCCCTCAAATGGCTTTTAGCTTTAGTTGTACCTCCATGTATTCCCTCTCTCACAGCCCTCATACCTATAAGTCTCCATTAGTACTGCTCATTCTTGTATTGGCTTTAAAAGTGCTTTGTAACTGTGACTACATGAGAAGAATTAGACAATGTTCATTTTATTTCTTTTTTTTAATTTTAATCATGTATTTTTTTACACTCCAGATTTTATCTCCCTCCAGGTCTACCCTCTGACTGCTCCATACCCCATACCTCCTCTCCACCCCTTGTTTCCACAAGGATTTCCACACATACCACCAACATCCACTCCACTAGATCTCTAAACTCCCTGGGGCTTCTAGTCTCTTGAGGGTTTGGTGTATCTTTTCTGATTGAACCTCTTTCTAAAAGACTGGTAGGATTCTGTACTAACTGCACTAAAACCTGGCTCTTGACTTATTTTCATTTAATTTTATCTATCTATCTATCTATCTATCTATCTATCTATCTATCTATCTATC
>JADRCD010217202.1:27475-84887 GCA_019843815.1 Montemys delectorum
ATCTATCTATCTATCTATCTATCTATCTATCTATCTATCTATCTATCATCTATTTATTTTAGGTTTGGAGATCTTTATTACTGCTTCTACTTCACTACTTCCTACAACTCTATTTAAAATGTTCATTTGATCTTGATTTAACTTTGGTAGGTGGTATATATCAAGAAAATTATCCACTGCGGATGCTGGGAAGTGCTTGCTTACAGGAGCCAGATATGGCTGTCTCCTGAGAGGCTCTGCCAGAGCCTGAAAAATAGGGAGGTGGATACTCAGCAGCCAACCATTGGACTGAGTGCTAGGTCCTCAATGGAGGAGCTAAGAGAAGGAACTGAAGGAGCTGAAGGGATTTGCAACCCATATGAAGAACAAGAATATCAACTAACCAGTTCCCCCAGAGCTCCCAGGAACTAAACTACCAACCAAAGAGTATACAGATAGCAAGACCCATGGTTGTGGCCATGTATGTGGCAGAGAATGGCCTTGCAGGACATCGGTGGGAGGAATAGACCTTGTTTCTGTGGGAGTTCGATGTCCCCATGTAGGGGAATGCCAGGGTGGGAAGGAGGGAGTGGGTGGGTGAGTAGCACCCTCATAGAGGCAAGGGAGGGGGTATGGGATGGGGGGCTTCTGGAGGGGAGATCTGGAAAGGGGATAACATTTGAAATGTAAATAAAGAAAATATCCACTAAAGAAAAAATAAAATTTGTTGAAGTACAGGTTTTTAAAGTATATCTTATGATTCTTATGATTTCCTTGATATTTATTTTTTGTCTCTACTTTCTTCTCTAATTTTAATTATTTGGATCTTCTTTCTCAACCCTTTACTTCATTTGGCTAAGGGCTTGTCAATCTTATTTTTTCAAAGAACCAATTTTGTTTCGTTGATTTTTTTCATAGATTTTTAGTTCTATTTTATTAATTATTTCAGTCCTGAGTTTGAGTACTTCTTCCCACTTACTCTATTGGGATACGTTTTTTTTTTCTTTCTATTGTAAGGTTTCATGTGTGCTATTACGTTACTAAAAGGAGATCTCTTCTCTAGGGTCTGTCTGTCTGTCTTTCTTTCTCTCTTTCCTTTCTTCCTTTCTTTTAATGTATGCACTTAGTACTATGAACTTGACTCTGAACTATTTTCAGTTTGGGGAATGTTGTGGTTTTGTTTTCTAAAAAGTTTAAAATTTTTTGAAATTTGTGTTTTGACCCATTTTTATTCATAGTGAGCTTTTCAGTTTCCCTGAATTTGTAAATTTCCTGTTGTTTTGATATCCAGGCTTAATCCACTGAGGTCAGATAGAATGCAAGATGTTATTTCAATTTTCTTCTGTCTGATGAGACTTACCTTGTGATCACATATGCAGTTAATTTTGGAGAAAATGGGTAAGGTGTTTTGGTGAAGGGTTCTGGAGTTATCTGTTTGGTCCATTTGGCTTATAATATCAAGTAGCTCCAGCATTTCTTTGTTATTTTTTTTCTTGGAATAAAGGTGATGTTGGAGTCTCCCAATGTCATTGTGTGAGGGTCAATATGAGATGGAAGCTGTAGTAGAATTTCTTTGAAGAAGTTGGGCATCCTCATGTTTGGTGCATAGATTGATTAATTACAATGTTCCCCTGGTGGACTTTCCTTTAATGAGGATGTGGTATCTTTCCCCATTTCTTCTGATTTGTTTTGGTGTGAAATTTATTTTGACAGTTATTAAAATGGATATGTCTGCTGGCTTCTTGGGCCATTTTTCTTGAAGTATCTTTTTCCATCTTTTATTTGGAGGTAATATTTATTCAAGACATTAAAGTATATTTTCTTGGATGCAGCAGATAGTTGGATCCATTTTTTTTTTCAAATCTGTTAGTCTACAGCCTTGAAGAATTGATACAGTTGATACTGAGAGATATCAATGACCAGTGTTTGTGGATTCTCTTTATTTTTTCTTATGAAGTAATTTTCCCCTTGCTGTTTGTCAATGCGAGATTATTAATTCTATTTGTTTTTCTGGATGTGATTATTATCTTGCAGGTGAAGTTTTCTCTCTAGCATCTTCTGTAGAGATGGATTTGTACATAGATATTTTTAATATGTTTTTTCATGGAATGTCTTTCTCCATATATTTTAATTGAAAGTATAGTTTGGTATAACAGTCTGGGCTGGCATCTGTGGTCTCTTAGAGTTTGTAAAATATCTGCCCAGGCTCATCTGGTACTAAGAACTAAGAACTCAGGTGTTATTATAATAATTCTGTCCATATGCTAATTGGTCTTCCATTGTAACTTTAATGTTCATTGTTTTGTATAGTTAGTGATTTGATTATTATTTGTCATTGCTAATTTCTTTTCTGGTCCAGTCTATTTTTTGTTTTTATGTTTCTTATGCTTTAATAGGCGGCTGCTTCTTTAGGTTAGAGAAATTGTCTTCTATGATTCTTGTTGAAACCATTTTCTTTGCCTTTGACATGGGTTTCTTCTCCTTTTCTCTATTCCTATTCTTTTTTTGTTTTTTTTGTTTGTTTGTTTGTTTTTTTGTTTGTTTGTTTTTCTCTTTGTATACCCCTGGCTGTCCTGGAACTCACTCTGTAGCCCAGGCTGGCCTTGAACTCAGAAATCCACCTGCCTCTGCCTCCTATGTGCTGGGATTAAAGGCATGTGGAACCACTGCCTGGCTTCTATTCCTATTCTTCATATATTGATCTTTACATAGTGTCCCAGATGTCTTGGATGTTTTATGTATGGCTATTTTAGACTTAATATTTCTTTGAGATACCTCTTTCTTATATTTTATCTTCAATAAACAAGATTTTTTTAAATCATCTCTTATATTGTGTTGGTGAACCTTGCTTCTGAGGTTCCTTTTTTTAGTTTCTATTTCTCCTTACATGTATTGAACAGTTTTCTTTGCTTTGTTTCACTGATTGTGTTTTAATTGACTTCATTATGGATTTATTTAGTTGTTTAGTTCTTGATTCTATTCCTAATAACTATTTTATAGTTCTTGCCTTGTGCTTCCCTACTGTGGTATGGCTGCTGGGTCCTAAAAAAGAAATATTGTCCTAGCTGTTATAGATTTTGCTTTTATGCTGTTGTACATGTGTTTGGGTTTGGGATTAATTTAATTCTAGGTATCTTTGTTAGGTGTGTTTTCCATTCCTTGGTTGCTGGATCTTAGAAGAGTGTTTCCTGGTACAGGATTCTTTTAAGTTTCATCTAAGTGTGGCCACTGGAGGTCTTGGGTAGAACATGTTTCCAGATATTAGAAACTGACATGAAATAGGATAATCTAGGAAGGTGAAATGGGTGAAGGGCTGAAAGGGTGTACAGGAGAAAGGAAAGTTTGCTACAAGCGTTTCTGGAATCCTCAGAGAATGTAGGAAGAGAAGAAAGATGGTCTACTGCATGTTGTCTGCTATTGGGTTGTGACTGGGATGTTAAAATTGGAGGAATGTAAAAAGAGTGAAGATAGCCTGCCGTGTGCCCAGACCAGAATGGCAAGTTGGTATCCAGGAAGAGGGTGTCTCTGGTGTTCTTGTAGAAGTAAAAAAATAATACAGTGACACATACATGCATGTGTGTGTGTATGTGTGTGTATGTGTGTGTTTGTATAGAAAACATGAGATTTTGCCTGAAAATTTCAGAACAGATAGTGTATGAGATACTCTGATTCATAAAACTTGCCTTTCAAAAATTAGCATAAAAGAGCAACAAGCTGTTTCAGAAATGATTTTACCCTAATCTGATTTATAGCTTGAAACGGTGACCACAATCATTCAAGAAGAACAAATGTGGGGGGATAATGAAACAGTAAGAGATTGAAATTCAATATGGAAAGACCTATGGGCATGCAAAGGTCACGTGACAATCTGGTGGTTGAAACTTACTGTTTCTAAGGAGCTAGTAGTTAAGGAGTGCATCTCAGACAGTAGAATTCCATAGCATGCCCCTTTCCTTCCTTTAGGGGCTTTAAAGATGGTATGATTAGTAAGTATTTCATGAGGTACTGCTTTTGTGGCTGTGGTTTTCTCAGTGATAAATAATAAAAGTCACATTGCTCTTATGTCAGGTAAGATGGGACTTTAGAGAAGCATGCACATGTAGTAGATAAGAGATGATTATTGACTTAATGATGGACAATGTGGATTTCCTTACTTCCCGTGTAGTATTCTATATTACTCACTGATACAAAGTCATCTCAATGGTCTGTGATCACTGAGATAGTATTTTTAAAATACTTACTTTTTGAGATAATAATTACATAATAATTACATAATTTTCTGCTTCCATTTCTTTCCAAAAATCCCTTCCATATATCCCCTAGAGCACTTTCAATTGTATGAATATTTCTCGTTAATTATTGTTGCATACATACATATTTATGAAGATATATACATATATATACATATATATGCATTCATAAATGCATAGTTTGTTTCTTAATTGAGCTACAGTAGATTAAGTTATGGTAATACATACCTCTGAAGATTGAAGCATGAGGATATCTATAAGTTTAAGGGATATGAGTACCAAGCCAGCCAGGGCTACCTAAGGTCAATCTGTTACAATAGTAAAAACTAAACAGAATGATTTGACTGTATATGACTTGATGTGGCTCTATGGAATGATAAAATATCATTTGGACCTATAAACTAAAACTTGATGTGGTTCTATGGAATGATAAAAGTATCAAGTATAATATATGGTACTAGATAAATTCCTTGTTGTTGAGGTCCATAGATAGCATGTTAATTTTAACTAACTAAAATACAAATAACAGATGTGCTTGCCTATGTACATCAGTATGGCCTCAGAATACTTTTAGTTTTAGTTTATAGGTCCAATATAAAAGGAAGCCAGATTTCCATTTAGGTTTAGTTTATAGGTCCAATTTATTAAAAAAAAAGAAGCCAGATTTTCATATCAGGTTTTTTTGAACTTCAATATTCTCTGTATATAGTCTGAATTGAGTTTCCAAACAAAAGCCATCTCTACAAGGTGAAAATGAGCTCACAGACATCACCATACCTCACCACACAGATTTAGACATTGCCTATTTTCACCGTCAACCTTGTTAATCTCCCTCTTTTCTACTTACACAGGTCTTTCAGATGTCAAGCCTAGTTTTAAACAATGTCCTCTACCTGTGAAAATGTTTTAACATAAAAATATTAGGAGGTGCAGGATGGACTTATCTGTTAATAGCATGTTCTTAATGACCACATCAGGTGACTCAAAAGCTCCTGCAACTCCACTCCAAGTGTATCTCACTCCTATAGCCTTCATCAGGTACCCAAACTGCAAATACACAGGACTACACTCAGATATGCATAATTAAAAACAAAATAAACCATAAAAAGATCTATTAGGAATAAAGAACTGTCTTATAATTCTAGAAAACATTGTAATTTCTACTGAGTATTCTGAGGCCATACTGATGTACATAGGCAAGCATATCTGTTATTTGTATTTTAGTTAGTTAAAATTAACATGCTATCTAAGGGCCTCAACAACAAGGAAATTATCCAGTACCATATATTAGACTTGATACTTATGTTTACTTTTCAAAGACAATTTATTGATATTATTATCATCTAATATCATAAATTTCACACATTATTTTTAGTAACTACAACTTAAATAAGCATCTGTCTTCATGGAATATATCACCCATATAGGCTTGCTGCTTTTGTTATAATAGTGGATCACCAAAGTTATGTCATTACCAGTCTATGATTTACGAAGAATTACTCATGGAAACTGCTTCAGCTACCTGGTATTTAGGGTTTATACTGTTAATTAAAGCCATATGGTATTTTGCTGTGCTGAGCAGGGAATGCCTGGTACTAGAGCCATTGTAGCTGACTTAGCTGAATAGCATTCCATGCATGAGTAGAATAGACCTCATTTGGTTTGTGTCCAAGAAGTGATGTTCTTCATGTGTAGATAAAGTCACTGAGCCCTGTCAGAGAAACATATGCTGAGTTCTTTCTTCCAGGAAAGGGCAAGGAGTTTCTTTCTTGAACCCACACTCTCTATTCTGGCTTCCTTATGTTTAATGACATTTGGCGCTGTAGCTAGTTGGGGTTAGGGAGCAGTTGAAATTCATCAAGCAGCATAAAGCTAAGGAGTCCTTGCAGTAGTTGCATCTATGAACCGGGCCTTGTCAGTATCATGGTCAAAGGTTGTTCTGCCCACAGGTCACTGCCATTTGTTCATCCAGCAGCAGGAGTGCTGGTAAAGGGGAAGGCAAAGGCCTCGAGGTTTAGAATTGTGGCTTTTATTTCAAATACTTTATTCTCAGATTTTAGCCCAAGGAACAAGTTGTGTGACCTATCAGGCTAAACAATCAGGGTGATGAGTAAAATGTTCTGCCTTGAGAATTTGTCATAGTGTAGGTTAGTTCTGCCAGCACATAGACAGACTACAGAATCTCTCTTACCTGCAAGACATTTTTTATTGAATATTTTCCAATAAATTTATTATATCATGTAGATATAGTAGATAGTAAATATTTATTATATCTTGTTATAATATAGTCTTTTACTGTATCAGAAGCAGCTTAACAAAGTAATACTGATAAAATTTTCAAAATCCATTTAATTATAGATTTCTAATCTTGAAAACAAAACAACCTTCCTCTGTAATTTTATAGGAAATGTAACTAAGATATAAAGGTCTCCTGTTAATGTTAAGCACCATTGACATGGAGAAGTGAGGTTTTATGTTATGTGGGATGATGTAGTTTCTGTAAAATTTTGGACAATTTTACGAATGTAGGTTTGTGAAACTGAACATTTTACAATTGATTTTCAAGTGTAAGACAGAAGCACAATGTGGTAGCTATTAACCTGGACTCCTCAAAGGCATCCTTTGGTATTTAATTTAATTAAGAGTATAATTCAATGAAGAATAAAGAATCATATAGTACACCTTCTAGTGACCCCTACTTACTAGGTATAATTGTTATTACTCGATAGTCCAGATATAGTTTAGAATTTGAAAAGTCAAGCTGTGAAATTACTTCTATGTATATCAAGATTATTTATTCTTCATGAACATTGTGGTTCTTTAACTTACACATACCAGAAATTTTAAAATCAAATCTTCGTTTACTAAGGCTACTCATATACTTGTGGTGTGCACTAGTTAAATAAACAAAATTCACCTGTTCAATGGAAAAATGTAACAATGGGAGAGAGGCATAGAACAACATGAGGGCTGACTGAAGAGTGGTTGACTCTGCTTGAGGTAACCTTGAACAGGAAATCAAATTAAAGGCAAAACCCTTAGCAGGAAAGAAAAAAGAGAAAAACACATTTCTGTGTAATCCCAAGAAAACGAAGGAAGGATTGATATGGAATCCCTCTTGGCTCTAACTTTTTATTCATGGCATTCAAATATGCATCTAATGAAGCTTTTTCACTAAAAGTTACAATATCAGGTAATATCTTTAAAATTCTAATTAATGTGTCAAAATTGTCACATATTATGATGAGATGTTGACAAGGAACATTTCTGTAGAATGTTGTCTGGTTTTCTGTTGACAGAAATGGTAGTTGGTGAAATGTAGAAAACCACACATTGAAAGCTAGTCATCAGTATCATTACCATGATCCTTTAACAAAGAAGCTCCCCTCATTTTTTTAGCTTCTTCTCTCAGTATCAAAATCCCAAGGAACATAAAGAAACACTACAGAAGAGATGCATTTTAATGTATAACTATGGCTTATAGATGGCTGTCTACACAGGATATGTCAGTTCCAGTGGATCTACACGAGTGAAAAGTTGCCACTTGAGAACACTGGATGAGGGATAAAGACTAACAAATATATTTCATGCAAAAAAGAAAAATTACTTCCAATAAACCTGTTAGCAGAGATAAACCTCTAAGATATATACATCTTGTGACAGGAACATCATTTGTTTCAAAAAATGACTGAGAATATAATGTAAGATGTTTCATCTCAAGACAACAAAAAAAAAATTGGTGACCAGAAAAACTTCCTGACTGAGTTGCTGAGTCAGTTGTCCTGTATCATGCTCAGGAAATTATAAAGATTAAGTGCATCAATATTACCCCATGCAAAATCTGTTTATGGTATTTCTGAGCACAGGATCCACATTGAAGAGCCTTTTATCTTTCATCATAATGGCATTGAGAAAAACAAAACAACAAAACAAAACAAACAAATAAAACATCTATATGTAAGCTAAGCAAATAATTTGGAGAGATAAAAAGAAGTAACATTTAATATGGAAGTGGTATCAATATGCATAAATTCCAGTATTCAACAGTATTGGAAGTATGCACAAAAAGAGGACATGCATATGAATGATTGAGGTGTAGGTATAAGAAAAATCTCAAAATAAACACAGAAGAAAAATCAGGAAACCCTAGATATGAAGAACTGTATACACTCTTTAAGAAAATAAACTGTGCTGATGGCTCAGGGTGTGTCTCAGTGTTAGCAATTGCTAGACAGTTATGTCTACTTCCAAAGCATTAATTCTCATGACAAGTGTGTCCCTACAATAAAACCCAGATGTGATGACACCATATCCAGTGATTCTGAAAATGGGACAAGTGGAATGTATGAACAATCTCCTCTGAATTCTACCTGAGCTGATATGAAGCAGGCATTGCAATTAAAGAAACATATAAGCACAGTCCCTCTTTGTCCAGGAGGCAGAGAGTAGTCACAGAGGCCAAACAGATAGATTCTGCCGAGACTGAACCAAAGGGGAGAGGCTCACAAAAGAAAATCTCTACTGATTTGTATAGTGTTATGCAGATCAATTATATGTTTACAAAATAAATTTTTTATAGCAACTTGTTAAATATATACTTCAAGTTCTAATCATTTTTAGTGGTTTTTTTTTATATTTTTGTTTATTTACATTTCAAATGTTATCTCCTTTCCTGGTTCTTCCCTCTCCTGAAACCCCCCTCCAATCTCCCTCCACCTGCTGCTATGAGGGTGTCCCCCAACCAATAACCTACTCCCACCTCCCAGCACTGGTATTCCCCTACACTGGGTCATTGAGCCTTCACAGGACCAAGGGCTTCTCCTCCCATTGATGCTCAACAAGGAGTTCCTCTGCTACTTATGCTACTGGGGCCATGGCTCCCTCCATGTGTACCCTTTGGTTGGTTTAGTCACTGGGACCTCTGGGCATCTGCTTGGTTGATAGTTTTGCTCTT
The DNA here is from genome assembly GCA_019843815.1 of Montemys delectorum. Taxonomy (NCBI): domain Eukaryota; kingdom Metazoa; phylum Chordata; class Mammalia; order Rodentia; family Muridae; genus Montemys; species Montemys delectorum. The sequence continues at coordinate 36,659 of JADRCD010217202.1, forward strand.
CCTATGGAGTTGCAAACCCCTTCAGCTCCTTCAGTCTTTTCACTAACTCCTCTATTGGGGACCCCATGCTCAGTCCAATGGTTTACTGTGAGCATGTGCCTTTGTACTTGACTGATTCTGGCAAAGCCTCTCAGGAGACAGCTATCTCAGGCTTCTGTCAATGAGCACTTCTTGGCATTCATAATAGTGTCTGGGTTTGGTGACCCACATGGGATGGAGGAGCCTCAGGTGGGGCAGTTTCTCAATAGCCATTCTGTCAGTCTCTACTCCACACTTTGTCTCCATATTTCTTCCCATGAGTATTTTGTTTCCCCTTCTAAGAAGGACTGAGGCATCTACACTTTAGTCTTCCTTCTTCTTGAATTTCATGTGGTCTGTGAATTGTTTTGGGTATTCTGGGCTTTTGGGCTAATATGCACTTACCAGTGAGTGTATATCATGAATGTTCTTTTGTGATTGATTACCTCACTCAGGATGATATTTTCTAATTCCATTCATTTGCCTAAGAATTTCTTGAAGTCATTGTTTTTAATATCTGAGTAGTACTCCATTGTGTAAATGTATCACATTTTCTGTTTCCATTCCTCTGTTGAGCAACATCTAGGTTCTTTTCGGCTTCTGGCTATAATAAATAAGACTGCTATGAACATAGTGGAGCATGTGCTCTTGTGTTATGTTGGAGCATCTTCTGGGTATGTGACGAGGAGTGGTATAGCTGGGACCTCAGGTAGTACTATGTCCAATTTTCCTGAGAAACTGCCAAACTGATTTCCAGAGTGCTTGTACCAGCTTGCTATCCCACCAACAATAGAGGAGTGTGTTCCTCTTTCTCCACATCCTTGCCAGCATCTGCTGTCACCTGAGTTTTGATCTTAGTCATTCTGACTGGTGTGAAGTGGAATCTCAGCGTTGTTTTTATTTGCACTTCCCTGATGGCTAAGGATGTTGAACATTTCTTTAGATGGACAACAGTATGGTATTTATATCATTTTCATTCTTTCCTCTCTCATCACCAACTTCTCAAGTACACACATACTTCCATTCAAATTCACAACCTCTGTTAGCATCCAAAGTCTGTAGTGACTCATGGGTGTGTCTCTGAGACCTGTTGCCAAGCAACAGCCACCATATTCCCAGAATCCATTGGAATCGCCTTCAGCCTTTCCACGGCTGTACATGTCAGCAATGATATAAATAGGAGGAGCATACTTTTCTCTCTCTCTCTCTCTCTCCCCTCTCTCTCTTTCCGCGCTACTGCCCCCTCTCCTTCTCTTAATTAAACCTCTTTACATGGAACTGTTTGGACCCAAAGTGTGGTGCTTTCTGACGAGATCAAAGCGGCCGTTCCTAACAACCTCTTCTTTATTATCATCATATATACACACAATTTTTTGCATTTACAATATTTCATCTGCAATACTATAAACTTAATTATATAATTGAACAAAAGAACATGTCTCATAAAAAACAACCAATCATCTTTCCTACCATCTGCCAACTGTTAAGGGTTCCAGGCATGAAGAAGAGTAAATATGTTATGACTTCTAAACTCAACTTCCATAGAACATTCTCTTGCCACAACAGGCTTCTCTGTTTTCCTCTGATAATCATGATAATCATAAACTTATCTCCTGATTTTTTTGTTGTTTATTGTGTGCCACGGACCAGGGTTTCTTGCGGGGACCCCGTGTTCCGCGGGACGATGGGTCCTGGCCAAGTTTGCACGGTATTCGGCTGGGTCGGAAATCAGACTCGACACACGAAGTGTGTTATTTAAATATATTTCTTTAAAAATGGCATGAGACTTAAAATCATTGCAAAAGAGATAATAAAAAATCTGGCAGCTCAGTAGTCAAGGTACATCTGAGGCTACCTAAAATATATTGGGTCTAAAAACAGCAGCCATCTCCTCTGGACTGGTGCAGCACCCCCCTCCCCCCCACCCCCACCCCCCGTCCCCCAGGCTCTGAGCACACTAGGGCCACATGTGCCCAGCCAGAGTCCTAGGGGGCTGCGGACTGAGTCCAACTGTTCAATGTAGACTCCTCTATCTAGAAAAACTGACTGCTCCACACTGTCTCTCACACACACACTCGGCTCAAGGTCCTGCCCATCCTAGGTAAAACCGCCCACTATGCTAATCTTCTGGGGCTAGCGGAGGTTAGCCCCAGGGGATCCTTGTTAAGCTAGTTCCTGGGATTAGTCTCCATTCTATAAGCTTCAGTGCACTACCCCTACATTATTTCCCTAACAATACCAGAGGCAATTAGTCTGGGTGGGTAACATTCTTTAAGGAACTTTCAGGACAGGGTTTGGCTAGGATGTTGGAACTTTGGAAAAAGGTCAGAGAGAAATGTCCGATTTTTTCTGTAGCTGTCATATTTTGGTGGACATCTAGCACAAGAGTACGAGGACATATCTGAGCTACTTCTGAGTTAGGGGGTGCCAGGCGACAATGCGGGTGCAGGAGACTGCTTTTCCTTGAAGGTTTCGCCTCAAATACTGCAGTCCCGCAAACCCTTCGTGGCAATTGTGTTTATGCAAAACACTATTGTTGACTCTGTGTTTGCTAAATAGCCATCTAGTATTGTTCTTTTAAAAATTTAAAGATGTAATATCTTCTTTTATTTAAAGTCTTTATTTTTTTCTCAATTGGAAAACTAATACAAAAATAGGTAATTTTAAATCTTCCTTCAACTTAATGATAAGTTACAGTAGAAGGGCTAGAGAGATGGCTTATCGGTTAAAAGCACTAACTACTCTTCCAAGGGTCTTGAGTTCAATTCCTAGGAACCACATGGTAGCTCACAACAATTTAAAATGGGATCTGATACCTTCTTCTTCATACAGGCATACACACAAACAGAGCGCCCATTAAAAAAAAATGTTGCAGTATAAATCTATAATGGTATTATATACAAACTAGAACAGTCTGAAAGGGTTATTCATATTAATAATGAGTCCTTTTATTTTTCAAAGCTACAGAAATTGAATCTCATTATAATGTTGCTGTAAATACCTACCAACAATGAGAATCTAGTCAAGAAAATAATGTTAAAATATAGACTTAGCAACATATTTTACAAAATAAAAACCATGGATTAGAACACATCAGTATTATGCCTTTAGTTTCTATATTTCTAGACAAATGAAGAATATTGGCCAACTTGTGCTGTTCTGAGTCCCTTCTTTGTCCCAGATGGAAGCAGGGAACAGGGCAACAGTGACCCAAACTTGGGCAGCCATAGTGTTCCATCAAGTCTTGCTCTCCACTGTGGCAGTCAGTACATGAAGACAGAAGAAACTAATGGGCACCAAGTTTTTTGTTCAGTTACATTGTCAATTTCACTTGATCATCTCATACTTGTGATTTTGTTGATTAAGTCAAGTGCTATGAAATGTTTCTGAGTTTTAAATAATTGACAAGTCTGTGAAAATAATAGTGGTCATCTTAAAATATAACTTTAACAAATATAATTGTGACAAGGAATGTTATAGAGATTGTCAAAAAAGAAAATACCCTTAAATTGTGTTCCATGAAAAAGAGAATTTGAATTTGGGATATATAAACATACATACATAAACAATTATATCTATATAACAAGAAATGACACTTATTCATTTGAATAAATGCCTATCAAAGTCATATATATACCTTAATATCTATATATAATTTTATTAAATTCTTTTTATATTTTTCTAATTTTTAATATTGTGAATATATCATTCTTACTTTTTTAAAGATTGAGGATTACATATATTGCTATAGACAAGTTTTGCATATTAACAGGATAGATGTTAGTCTAATTTTCCAAATTAAAAATAATACATTATAAATAATGCTAATTTAATTAGCATTATTTATATCTAAATAAGTAACTTTTACCCATGCTTTATGAGCAAATAAATAAATCATAGTGATATACAAATATATTGCATTATGTATATAGATATATATTTATGTTTCTACAGATAGGAGGCATAAACTCATTATTAGCATGACCTGATTTAAGATATATATTAGACTCTCAACTTTTCCAAGTTAAGCTGAAACCACCACAAAGACACATATGCTCACACACACAAATCACACAAGACTAGTGCTAAGAGTATTAATCATGTGGTAAGATTACCAATGTTTTGCAATTCTGACCTAAAAGTATTACCACAAACTTAGGGAACAAAAAAAATGCATCTTTGTCATTTACCCATGTCTGTAGGGGGAAATGTTGGGCCAATGTAGTTAATCCCATGTCAGTCAAATGCTGCCTAGGATTCTGTTCCCTTTGGTGCTTGTTCAGAGAAGAAAGGTCCTTTCAACCCACTGAAATAGCAGATAGATTCCTAGCATTTTCTCTTAAAGACTGCAGCATTTTCATGCTGGCTTTTGACTGGAGTACTAATGTAACTCCTAGCATACCTCTACAGAAATTTACCAAATTGGATTTAGATATGTCTATTTGGTTTCCCAAACTCAGCAAATAAGACAGATTTAAGAAACACTAACTTCAGCTAGGCAGTGGTGATGCACACCTTTAATCCCAGCACTTGAGAGGCAGAGGCAGGCGGATTTCTGAGTTCGAGGCTAGCCTGGTCTACAGAGCGAGTTCCAGGACAGCCACGGCTGTACAGAGAAACCGTGACTCAAAAAAAACAAAAAACAAACAAACAAACAAACAAACAAAAACAAAAAACAAAAACAAAACAAAACAAAAAAAAGAAAAAAGAAAAGAAAAGAAACACTAACTTCAAAATAATGACCACTGCAATCAAGTCAGTACGCAAGTATCAACCTTTCTACCTCTGGTATTTTCTACGTTTTGTTGCTAGTAGAAAATCAACTCAAAGGATTTGACCCCAGCAGATGCACAAGCAAGGAACAAGCGTCTAAGACTCTAGTCCACACGTGGCACATATAAGTTTCTAATTGGATACTTTGATCTATTGAAAAACCCATTTGAGTAGGTCATTGATTTGTGTGTCTTTGACTTTTACAGGTTTGAAAGAAAAGGAAACAATTATCTATTTCTGAGCCAACTAAACTCAACAACATATTTGCCAGTATTATTAGTCACTTTCAGAGAAGTCTAAACTTTCTTTTCTTAATTATCTGATTTATAATTTACGTCTATATATTTACTGTCTGTTACCAAGCACCATGTTTCCTTTCACAGTCATGTTTATATACCATTGAGTTTTGATTCTGTATTTGAATTTTCAGAGACATTTAAAATGATGAAATGAGAATATGTGTATATTTACCTTTAGAAGTTTAGCCTTCCTGTGACATTTCAGCCCAATTCATAAGCACAATTGTCATCATGCTGATTTAAGTACATTTAGCTGATGATAACGCTGACTCCTTTTAAGAGACAAATACTTTACCAAACAATGTATACACTGTTGCATCTTTTCTATTCCTTAGGCATGTTTGCATACATGACGCTAAAAATAAATGTGGACCACTTTAAGTATGAAAGGAGCACAGTGCATAGCATATGTTCTTTGTAAAACACCCCAGCTTTCATTATTTTGTCATGAACTCCACTAAGAACCACTTACCCGAGTCAAGGCCTTAGATTCCTCCCGATTTTGGCAGCAAGTCCAATTTATGGTGTAACTTGAAGGGCTCTTCCAATGCTCCCTTTCTTTGTTCAGAGTTCTAAAAGGAGTTGAACTCTAGCACAGAAACCTCATTACATCCACTGTAAACAAGCAGCCTTGTTCTGAGATCTCCATGCTGGGTAATCATCATTGTGAACACATGTACATCTAAGCCTTGGTAAGCTCTTTTTTCTCCCTCAAGGGATGCCATTTGGTTTATATTAAGACTCTGTCTTCTTGGATATTATTGGCATTCATTTGTAATGATTTCACCAGAGGTGATACAGGCCTTATTCAAAAATGGAAATCTTAAATTCCAATGAACTCAGTGAACTTTGGGTTGTCAGACATTCTCAAGGAATTAAAAACTGCAGGAATATGAATTGGGTAGGGGAAACTCAGACTTTCAAAATATGATGAAAACAACACCAAAAGAATGGTAAAGATGTTAGTTCCTACTTACTGAAAGGCTGCTGCGGAAGACTAAAAAAAAAAAAAAAAAAATCTGTTTTTCTGCATAGACATATATGAACCTGCAAAATAAAAACATGTTTCTAGATATGCATATCTAGAAACAATATAACCACCAAACTGAAGCATCAAAATGAAGCATTCATTTTCAGATGATTTTCATCGACTTAGCATTTGGTCACCTATTAGAATTAGTGTGTAGAGAAATAATTGAATAAATGTATCAGTTCTGCAAAACTGCCTGCCTTCCCAGGCTGATTGGCAAGACCTGTGTGCAGTGAATTTCACATGATAAACTTTTCAGCAGTAATAAATACCTTTTTCCATAGATGTTCCTGTTGTATTTGAGTTTACAATCTAGAACTCATAATGCTTGTTATATCTTGTTTAGTTTGGAGTTTTCTGCTGTGAGAATCTAAGGATTTTCTTCTGATTGCTGAATCTGGACTGAAACAGTCCAGTTTATGCTGCATTAAATCTTTTCCAGGCAAGACTTAACTGTGTTTATCGTGGTCAAGTTCTAAGTTACAAATTGTGTTATGTATATTTCTTCCTGATGGTTTATCTACTAAGAAACAAGTATAAGGTACGGATAGTCAAATATGATAATCAGCTTTTTAAACATCTTCTTTATCACTTGTTTTTAAATAAAGCAGGGTTGGCAGAACAGAAAAAATATTCTAAATGTATTAGAGTTTTTAATTTTGCAAAGGATTCTAAACTATAAAACTTGTAAATATAAATATTTAGGACAAACAAAATTACAAGTACTCTTAATAAAATGTGTCTTGACTTCTACCTAGGCAATTATTTTTGATTAGTAAAGGCCTAATTTTACATAGTTAATTTTCTATACTAGTTGAAATTCCTTCTCTATATTAAGCAAATTAATTTAACATAATACACGTAGCTAACAAAATATTTAACTTTTGAAGCTTATGCAACATGCTCAAATAGCAAACTTTTATGATTTACTGAGATACCAAATTAAAATTTATTTTTCTCCGGGTAAAATGAAAAAACAAATGAATAACTATCATTTATAGATATAAATTTTAGACAAATCATCATACCCAATTTGTATCATTGACACTCAGTTTTAACTTCTTAAAGTAGAAATGAAGGTTTTAGTCTAGATTATCAACAGGAATCTACGCATTCTTGGTGGTAGTCAGTATTAGCAGTGGAAAGAGGAAGCAGCATACCCTGTTTTGTTCTGTTTTCTTTTCCTTTCTCTTCCTTTCTCTTTCTTTCTCCATGTTTGTACTGATGTGATGGTGTGTGCTCTATGTGAATACACACCATCACATTAGCATAGAGGAATTCAGAATAAAAGATTCAATTGAACTGCCTAAGGCTGCCTCCCCAAAGGCATTCTATCCAGAATTCATTGTTTCTTAGACTTTGCCTGTTTTTGTTTATGAATGAAATGTCCCCTACTGAGCCCCCAGCTTGTGGTACTTGGGAAGTTATCTTTAGAAAATGAGTTATAGTTGGAGGAAAAGAGTCTCTAAGGCAGGTATTGAGAATCATGTCTTGACCAGGTTCACACCAGCTATGCTGGATAGGTTTATGTCAACTTTATATAGAGTCATTTGGGAGGAGAACTTCAACTAAGAAAATTCCCCCATGAGATTGGTTTGTGAGTAAGCCTGTAAGTCATTTTTCCTAACTATGATTAAGGTGAGAGGGTCTATCCCATTGGGAGTGGTGCCATCCATGCACAGGTAGTCCTGGATTACACAAGAAAGCAGGATGAGGATGTTTTAAAGACTAAGCCATATTTTTAAAGATTAAGCCTCCATGGCCTCTGCTTCAGTTTGACTTCCAGCTGATTTTCATTCCTGATTATCCTGCAGCATAACCCTTTCATCCCCAAGTTGGTTTTGATTATGGTATTTTTACTACAGCAATAGAAACTCCAATTAAGCCACCTTACCTCGCTGCTTCCTGACCTGTGATAAGAGAAAACCCAACCTCAAGCTTCATCTTCCATAAACATTTGTCAGGCATTTTCTGATCTGAGGGACTATAATTTCTGAAAATGTGAGCAGAAACAAATCTTCTCCCTGGCTTTGCCATCTTGTCACGGTGACAACAAAGGAAGTGGCCCTGATCCAGTGCTCGTGACAATCCTTAAACAGCCTCGATGAACTAAGATATCAAGTAGTCATCTTACTTCTATCCAGTGCTCTGTGTAACAGGCTGTCAGATATGATGTCAGAGAAAGCTTATCAATGGCGGCACAGTGTGCATCTCAGTTGCAAGACTTAACCTGCGATTTACTTGTTGACAGATATTTGTAGTCTGTACACTTGTGAACCTAGAGGTAACCTAGAGCTAAAATATGCAGCTTGAAATACAGTTCTGCGGCCCCCTCTGCCATAACACAATTTTCCTTATTCACACCAGGTCCTGGCATCTCCTACATATGCCTCATTAAGGCCCAGTGCCCCTCAATGCCTAGATCTGTATTTTTAATGTTACCTCAACAATCAGAAAGCTGGCAAACAAGCTATTTTTAATGAGATTAAATACATCAAAATAATTACATTATAACTGAGATTATGAGATGTAACATCAACAATCCTCTGCTCTGAGGATGTTTAGATAATCCATGCACACGTCCCTTTATTCTGTCTGTATGTAAGGGCAGACATCATCATCACTTGCTTACCTCAACCTTACAGTGTCCTCTGCCCTGCAGTTCCCCACAGCACCTTACTAACAAGACAAACACTTCATCAATTATTCTGTGTGGAGTATAATCCTGCCAGGCTGTGTGAGACATCAGTGAGAACAACAGATAGTGAGATTAAGCACATCTATAATCATCTTGCTCACACTCTGAGATGCAATTTGATGTAAAGTAGATCTAGTCTCATTTTATTCCTTTAATTTCTATATACTCATTGGCTACAGTCTGCAGCCAATACAGTCTTTTTTAATGGCTGGTTTAAAGATAGACCAAACCCAAAACTGTAATTTCTGAGTTCTTTAATGCAAATATCCATGACAACAAGACAAAAATAGAAAAGACAAAAGAGAATTAAGCTGTCAAGATTATATTTGAAGTGTGATTAAGTCAACATACTCTATACAGATTAGGAATGCATCTTTATTGTGAAAACATTGATTATACCCAGGGCTGATTGCTCAGTAATCAGTCTACTGGTGTCTTTGAAATATTTAGTAATATTTGAGGTATTTAATAATAGATTGTTTCAAGAAAAACTTTACAACTTATTTATGTCTATATACATTACATTTCCATTTCACTGTTGAATTACTGTATCTTAATTGGACAGAAAGTTAAGAAGTGAAAAAAAAATTTTGAATTTTCTAAGATCTCATAAATTCTCCAGATTTTCAATTCTGATTCATGTGGAAGTAGTTGAACTTATGATTTTAAATCACCAGATTCATGCTAACTATGAAAATTAGTACTCTGACCTAAATAATTTGTTCTCAAGGGAGATGTAAATAAAAAAAAAAGATATAAATAATTGCTGGAAGTATAAGTAAAAGATATGTATACAACTGTGCACAAAGTCACATATGCATAGGTATGTATAGATTTATGTGCCTAAATGTGTATATGCACATGTATAAGAAAGAGAAAAAAAGACACAAGATAAGGAAAACTCCCAACCACATTCAATGTCTCCCTGTGTTGTTACCCATGTGTTTCTACATCACAGTCATACCATTAACTTAGTAGTTATGTTCTTTTATTTGGGCCACTATCCCATCTGGATCATCCACAGTGTCTCTAATTCCTGAATTTCATCCCTCAATTTACTTGTTCACAATCCCATGCAGGGTTTCTGTGACATAACGAAACAGTTCTGTGCCCTAAAAAGCCAGAGAAATTAATTTTTATCTCTATATTTTACAACAACACACCCAGCTCCCAGCTTGAACTGATTAACAATCCAAGTGACCTTTTGTGGGGCAAAAGTATTAAAAAGTATATTCAGAGAATTAATAGTTAAACCTAGTAGGCTTAGATTGAAGTTGGAAGAATCAGTCAATATACTCCAAGCATTGCTGTCAACTTCCTTTTCAGGTTTGTCGCCTCCTGTCATGTGCAGGTTCCTCCTTCCTTTGTACCTACTGGTGATATTAAGACATATTCTTTCTTGGTAATCTTGGTGGATTATTCTTTCAATTTTAAGCAGTTATTATACTTTTTTCCCTTGGCATGGAATCTTATTGTGTCCACTGTAGGGGCACTGCAGGATGCAATTCTGCAATGCTGCTCTTTGACGTCTTAGGGCAAAGTGGGAGTTACTCATTTAACTAGAGACAAAACTGGCACAGTTTGCCTTGTGCCTATTAAATGTGCCTGCTCTCCAAGGGTGATCATCTTAAATGAGCAGCTTTGTACCTGATATGAAATGATAGACGCATTTGTAGAGTCTACATTGATCTGAGACCATCTACGCTAAAATGAACTTTTTTCTTTGTCTAGGCAGCATTAGAATCTCATCATAATAGGTGGTAGATACTTTGTATCTTCACCTGCATGCTACCTCCCTGATTCCCAGCACAGAACCACCTGAACCGCTCAGTGACTTTTATACTCCTCAAAGAAAGAAATTCCCCTGTAACTCCAGGACAAATTTCTCTGGGAAGCCTAATTAAACAATGACAGCACACTTTTATGCTATAAGATTGTTAAAAAGATTTCAGGGAAGAAACTCAGTCTAGAAGAGAACAGATTATTACTGCAAAATTTTGAATTTTAAGCTACCCTGTCATGTTTTGATCTGCAAACACCAAGTTCACTGTTGAGGCTAAGAAGCATTGGGCTACTTACATTTTTTTTTTTTTTTTTGGTGGGGTGAGGCACTTCTTTACTCTCTTTCACACAAGAACATATGCAAAATATTCAATATATACAAATGTACCCCACTGGAAAACTCACGACTTTTTTGGGTCATGCCAACCTACTTATTTTTCTTTAATGATTTGAGGCTAACTAAACCCAGAGGAACAATGTTCACTAGAAATAGATTAATTTGGCTTTTCAGTCGATGGGAGCTGGCTTCCAATGTTGGTTGAGAAGACAAAAGTCTGTTGGACAAAAGCTTGTCTCCCCTCTCTTCAAGCCTTTGAAGCTGCCTTTCAGTGGCTCTCTGCAGTGACAACCTCCTCACTTGTGATTGATCTGAAAACCTGTGCGTTTGGATTCCGTGAGACGTTTTGTCTAGGTTTCCCTGGCAGCTATTTTGCATTCAGGGCTGCTATCAGTGACTTTGTCATATCCGTGTCCTGCCACTAGATACAGAAGTGCTTTGTCTGCCCTCTCTTCAGGCTGGAGGGGTTTTTCCTAGGGGTTCCTTCTTGTTCTCAAACATGAAAATGTGCGAAGCATAAAACTCCAGCTGTGAATACTTACCTCCCTGCAGTGTTAAAAAGTTCAATATACAAAACACCTGGTTTCAAGTAAAATGTACATCAAGATATACGGCAAAGAGACAGATTTAATATACCCCATAGGGCCCTTAGGTGGTTTTTAAATTAAAGACACAATGCATTTTTTTTTAAGCTGAGGTTTTACTATTTTACAAATAATGAACCAATAAACATCATGCAGTTGAAGGGAAAGTTGTAAGAAAGAGTGGAAGGGGTCACTAGCATGCAAATGAAATTGGCTTCAGACATTATTTAGACACATTGTAAATGTGTTTATTCCTCTTCAGTAAAACTCTTGTTCCTAGTGATAAATGTTACTTAGACTCCAATTGTTTAAATCCTGTGGGAAATGGTAACTCTTAACTTTAGTAACCTTCATAATGCTTGTGCTGAACATAATCTATTTACTCCAAGATAAAAATACTAAATGTCCATTTTAATGTCTCTTTTCCTTATAAAAGCCTTAAAGTCAAAGAAATTATTTTTTTTTAAAGTTAGCAAATAAGAGTCTTTCTACAGTACCATTGAATCCTACAAATATTAAACTTTCTGATTTTTAGGTATAAAAAAACACATGAGATAGTATTGGGAGAGGCAGAATGAGAAAGTTTTCTATATGGCATTCTATAGTAAATAGCAGAAAGAGGTTTTCTCTCTTTCTTCCTTCCTTTCTCTCTTTCTTTCTCTCTTTCTTTCTTCCTTTCTTTTTTCTTTTTTTCTTTTTTCCTTTTTCTTTTTAGTTTTACATTGCAAGAAATACAAAATAAGTGTCCAAACCCAGTAGTAATGATAGTCATGTGGATGTATGTTACTAGAGAAGCTCAGAAAATGTCACCTCAAAGATGTGAACAGTCTCATTCTAAGGATGTACCAGAAGTGCCCCCTCCCATAACTTCTCACAAATCAGCCCCTTGGCATATCTCTTCTGGATGTTAATTTTAGAATTTATAAACACACCAAGGCAGTTGAAATCATCCCCATGGTCCAATTTTGAGTCTCCTGGGTTGAAACACCTACGATGATCCAAGCTACTAAAAAAAGAATCCTAAAGTCCTCCTCAGAATTCACTAAATTCCAGACTGAAAGCTCACAGGTACAGTATAGGGCCTTCATTACTGGATCCCGAGAAAAGACTAGGCCTACACATTCTTGGACCCTCTCAGACTTAGTGTTAGAGTGTTAGGATCTCTAGCAAATTTGAAGCAAGGTCCTACCTTATGCCAATGTCTTTGTCGTTATGTCTCCTGTTCTAAGTTATGATGTCTGCCATACTATCATTCTCTAACCCCAATGACTTTCTCAAGGATATTATTTTAAATTTCTTCTTCAGACTTTACATCTGTTCTACCTCACATCAATTTTGCAAATTTTCCTTAATCTTTTTTTTTTTTAAATTACAGATTATTTTCTTTTTCTGGATTCTTTGTATAAAAAAGTAGACTGGTCTGTAGTTGCCGCCAAGCTGATTCTGTCTTCCTACCCAAGGCTCAAGAAACACCTGTGGGATAGACTTTATAACAAGTCACCTGTTTTATGTGACTCTATGCATACTTTTTAATGTAGCAACAAATACCACTCAAATATGAAGGTCTTGTACCATGTTCAAGGTGACAGAAAGTCATATGGATGGTGACTTAACGGCCAACTTTACAATCTAAAACTATGTTTCTTCCACCGTGTAGAGAAGCAGAAGTTACTGGAATAAGCAGTATATTCTACCATAACAGTTATTCGTCCTCAGCAGAGGGGAGAAGTCTAGTTGATTGTTCAGGATGGGCAGATACCTGGAGTAAAGTGTTGTCGTGTGTAGGCAGAACAGTTTTAGGGCACAATAAAAGTATTCTCAACATTTTTAAAAGCAAGATCTTAGAAGAGAGGTGATGTCCTCAGCTTCACTGTTACGTTAAGAATTATCTGAAAATTTCTGAGGAATATATATTCATTTTCTATTCATTTTTATTATGATAAAGTAGAGAAGACACTGTTTTAATATTTTAGCAAATTTATACTGGACAACTAACTCAGTGGTAGTAACTGCTTAGGTAATGCTGTTAATTCATGTGCCCTCCACTTAAGAAACACTTTCTTCACTCCAAGTGGAAACTTCATACCTTTTAAGACTTACCTCCTTGTCCCTGCATCGTCCCTCTCCTGAAAATTGCACATTTCAATTCTTTCTTCTGGATGTTTCTGTGCATGAATTCATTTAATATGTCACCCTAGTCTGTAGCATTTTCAAATAAAGATTCAACCAAAATGTGGCGTATATCAATATTTTAGTTTTAGATCTTAAAAAGTAGTTATTTATATGTCTTTACACACATACATATACATATATTCACATATATCTTTATTAATTAATCTGTTAAAAGCATATGAGTAGTTGCAATGAGTTCAAAAATGTGAACAGTGCTTCTATGAATATTCATATAGAATATTTGACTGCATTCCTGTTTTCACATCCATTGTATGTAGATATAGGGCTATATGATATTATTTTAACAGGGAATGAGTAAAGTCAAAGAGATGCCATGGGGTTTTATTTGAGTTAGAAGGCAAAATTTGATTCATCCTTTTTGTTTGTTGGTTGGTTTATAAGCCTTTTCTTTGTTAGAGTTTCTTATCTGCTGTTTTTTTTAGGGTAAGTATATAACCTAAAATGAAAGAAAAAATGGAATAACTGGAATTCTTTGTAGTTTTAGCAAAATTTTAAACTGCTATTGATAATGAATGAGGTGAAAATACTTGACATTTAAAACATATATGTTTCTAAGATCAGCAAGAATTTCAGAATACAACAGAAGGCAGAGCAGGTGTACAAACCAGATATTGAGAAGAATGTATATTAGAAGCAATTCTGTCCTTCCTACAACCCTGTACCCTCCTCCTCTGACCACCCAATCAGAATCTCCTTAGTATCAGGATCAATGAAGAAAGAAGACAGAAATACAGTCAAACAGTAATGTGGAACATGGTTGATGCCAATTAAATCAAAGAGAAGCTGTGTCTTTCCTTCTGGAAGTTTTAAAACTCGATGGGTGACATAATACCAAGATGTAATTTCATGTACATATTTAGCTAAATATCAGAAGACAAAAAACTCTAAATTTTGTAACATGTGTAGTGAGGGCAGGACTACCAATGTGGAAGTATGGGGATGATTATATAGAAATGGCCCCAGATCTTAATTACATTGTAAGTGAAGTGATCACAAATCTAAGAGGCATACTAGAACACAAAGAAGATGACACTGGAGTTTCTGTCTCTGCACACTGAGTGACTGGAGACTATACACATCTAAAACATAATATATCCAATAAAAAATATGCTGGCAAGGATATTGGAACCATTGTGTTGCATAGGAAGCTGGTGGAAATTTGCCAAGGTCCTGCCATCACTTACCACAGGATAGTCAGTTTTAGGTATGTAAATTAATTAAGTAATTGAGCTCAATTATCAATGATGGAAAACATATTTTCTATATCTTTTGACTGATACAGAAATTAAGCCTTAATCTGAATACCAGCCTGTCAACAGTGATCTAAATGTGAGCAGACACTAAGTAATATACAGCCACCTCCAACTTCTACCCCTGAATAAAAAGTGGGAAAATATGGAATCAAATGTCACAGACCATGTAAGTTTGGATTTGACCTAGCATTAGGTGATTGTCTGCTATTAATAGACTCAAGAACTACTTAAAGTGCAGGGAAAAAGAAAGATAAATAGTCTTTTTATATATTTTAGTAATATAGTATTGTTAATTTTCTTATCATCTATCATTTATATATCTATCCACAATATGTCTTTTATCTTTTATATAAATAATCTCTGCATTGTTTTTCCTAAATCACGAGTGTCTCAGATTTTAAAGATAATTTATATATTTTTTTTAATGTGAATTGATGTTTTTTCTGCATGTGTGTCTCTGTGAGGTCATTAGATCTTCTGAATCTGGAGTTATAGACAACTGTGAGCTGGCTATGTGGGTGCTGGGAATTGAACCCAGGTCCTCTGTAAGAACAGCCACTGCTCTTTTTTATTTATTGATTTATTGAATATTTTATTTATTTAAATTTCAAATGTTATCCCCTTTCCCAGTTTCCCTCCCCTCCAGAAGCACCCTATCACATCCTCCCTCCCCCTGCTTCTATGAGAGTGTTCCTTCACCCACCCACCTACTCCTACCTCCCCATCCTCAGAGGTTCCTTTACCCTGGGGCATCTATCGAGCCTTCATAGGACCAAGACCTCTCCTTCCATTGGTGTATGACAAAGCCATCCTTTGCTACATATGCAGCTGGAGCCATGTGTACTTCTTTGTTCATGGCTTAGTCCCTGTGAGTTCTCGGGGTCTGGTTGGTTGATATTGTTGTTCACCATTGAGCAACCTCTTCACCTCCCCCAGGCTTGGCATTTTTAATATATGGTTACAAGTGGATGTCCAAATACATATGGAAATACAGGCAAGACTAACTAGACTTCAATGGTTAATGAAAATAACAAAAGTAGCAGACCTTAGGTTGGCAGTGAGATGTGGTTGGGTACTAGGGGAATTGAAGGGAGGGACTTGTAGATGAACATGAAATTTACAAATATCTGAAAAATATCCATGAGTAAGTAAAGCTATTTCTAAATTATCAGAGAAATAAAAGAACACGATTTTTACTGACCATAACAAAAACTTCTCATTTAGTGTCATAATCAACCATACTGCTTCGGCAGCATCATATGATTATGAATATATTCTTAAGTCTATGCTGTCTGTGCAATTTATGTTAACTCAAAGCCAGGTACTTTAGTTAAGCAATAAGAAGTATAAGGGACTCTGAGATTTTATTAGTATCAGAATTTGAGTGCAGACAGAAACATTACCATGAACTGTTATACCTAGACTTCCGGGATGGCAGTATTTAACCTATAAAAGGACTTTGATTTGTAAATTTAATGAAAACTTGTTGGTAAATACTATTGGCAGATTAGAATAGCATGTCTCCACTAAAACCCTAAGCTCCCTCTTCCACTTTTGGAGGACTTGTTTGCACTTACATTTAGCCTATATGCTTGCTTTTTAATTTTTCTTTAACCTTCCTGAGATGTGTTGAATGAGTAGAACAAAAAGTACATAATTTTTAACTCTAAAATAACTCTATTTTAGTTTAATAATTATATCCTTTTCCAATCCTGAAAACTAACTATACTAATATTAATACATCAAATGATATTTATTTATGTAATATTGCTGTTTAACCAATAAGAAGTTTCTTTGATAAGACATCTTCAGCAAATGGTGCTGGTCTCACTGGATATCTCTATATGTAGAGGAGTGCAAATAAATCCATAGTTTTCCCACTAAACCTACACCCCTTCCTGACCAAATTCCTGAAGGGATTAAAGAGATAAAGTAAACATGATAAAGGAAATGTACAGCAAGCTTATAGGCAATATAAAATTGCCTATAATATTCAAAACAATTCCACAAAAACCAGGAAAAAGAGAACATTGTCCACTCTTTCCAAATCTGTACTTTTACACATCCTGTACTTGAAGTTTTAGCTAGAGCAGTAAAACAACTGAAGAAGATTTAAAAAAAAAGATATAAATTGGGAAGAACTCAAAGTATAACTTGCAGATTATATTATAGTATAAATAAATGATATTTAAAATCCCACCAGGGAATTCCTATAGCTGATAAACACATTCTGCAAAGTGGCTGGATATAAGATTAACAACAACAACAGCAACAACAAAAAAATCAGTATTTGTCCTATATAAAAATAACAAATGTCAGGAAAACTACAACACCTTTCACAATAGTTTCAAATAATTTAAAATTTCTTGATATATTTGATATTTTATATTATTTTACTCTTACCAAGCAGGTGAGGTTAAATACCTGTATAATAAAAACTTGAAATAAAGAATATCTTTCATGCTCTTTGATCTGTAGAATTAACATGCTAAAAATGATCATCCTGCCAAAAGCAACCTACTAATTCAATCCCCATCAAAATTCCAACACGATTGCTTATAGACTATGAATGGACAATTCTCAACTTCATATTCGACAAACCAAAAAAAAAAAAAAAAAAACAACAACAAAGAGAGAGAGCTAAAACAAGTCTTAACAATAATAGAATGGCATGAAGTATCACTATCCCTGATTTCAAGTAGTACTACACAGCTATAGTAATAATAATACTAATTATTTAAAAAGTAACTATGTTTTAGCTTAAAAACAGTTACAATGATCAATGGAATGGGGTTGAAGACCCAAGACATGAATCTGAGCACACATGGACACCTGATTTTTTATAATGAAGCCAGAAATATAAACTGGAAAAAGGAAAGCATCTTCAACAAATGGTGATGATCACACTGATAAAGAAGAGTGCAAATAGATCCGTACTTATCCGACTGCACAAATTTAAAGTCCAAGTGCATCAAAGACATCAACATAAAACCTGATATGCTGAATCTGATAGAAGAGAAAGTGGGCAATAGCCTTGAATGAACTGGAACAGGAAATCACTTTCTGAACACATCAATAATGCAGGCACTAAGATGAACAATTAATAAATGAAGCTTCATGAAACTCAGATGATTGGTCAAAGCAGCAACCTACAGAATAGGAAAAAATTTTTGTGGCCCCACATCCAGTAGAAGACTAATATCTAATATATATACATATATATATATGTATATATACATACACATACATATACACACATATGTATATATACATTCTCATGTTCAGTCCTTTCTTTCTGCCCTCCCCATACCTGATCACCAACCTTGTTCCACTCTTCACCCCCTCTCCTAGCCAGTTCACTCTCTCCATCCACCTCTGATGACAATTTAGTTTCCCCTACTGAGTGAGACTCACGTATTCTCACTTGGGACCTCCTTATTATCCAGTTTCTTTGAGTCTGTGGGCTATAGCTTGGTTAGCCTACATTTTCTGGCTAAAGTCTACTTATAGGTGAGTACACATCACACACGCATTTCTGGTTCTGGGTTATTTCACTCAGGATATTTTCAAGTTCCATTCATTTGCCTACAAAATTTATGATGTCTGTTTTTAATAGCTCAAAAATATTCCACTGTGCAGATGTACCACATTTTCTTTAATCCATTCTTCAGCTGAGGGGGAATTTAATTTGTTACCAATTTCTATTAGAAATAAAGCTGCTATAGGACTGAAGTAACCACCTCTTGTAGCCATGCAGGACTTCCAGAGATAGGAGGAGACATCAATTCACCCACAAAATCCAAATTTTATCTTGCCTACAAGATATGCACAGATAAAGATGGAGTAGAGATTGAAGGAACAGACAACCAATGACTGCCCTAAATTGAGGCCCATCCCATGTGAGAGAGCCAACCCCTGATGCTATTAACTATACTCTGCTGTGCTTGTAGACAGAAACCTAGCTTAACTATCTCCTGAGAGCCTTCATCCAGTAGCAGATGGAGGCAGATGCAGACACCCACAGCCAAACATGAGGCAGAGTTATGGGATTCTTGTGGAGATAGAAGTATACAAGGTAGGGAGGGGTGTCAAGGATACCACAAAACCTACAGAGTCAACTAACCGGAGACCATAGGGGCTAACAGAACCTAGGCCACCAACCAGGGAGCATGCAGGAGCTGGACCTAGACCCTCAACACACTTGTAGTAAATGGACAGCTTGGTCTTCATGTGAGTCCCTAATAAGTGACGTGGGGACTGTTCAGTCTCTGTTCCCTGCCAGTGGCTACCCTTCCACCTACCTGGAAATGCCTGGTTGGACTTCAGTGGGAGAGGATGTGCCTAGTCCAGAGTGGGGTGGTACCCAAGGGGGCTCTTTTTCTGAGGAGAAGGGGAGGAGAGCAAATGGGAGGAATTTGTAAGATTTCTCAATAGAGAAATAGCCAATCACCAAGAAACACTTGAAAAAAATGTTCAGTATTGTTAGCCATCTATGAAATGCAAGGCAAAGCTACTTTGATATTCCATCTTACTCATTCAGAAAGGCTATGATCAATCACACTGGATCCTCTTCATACACATTATAGCTATTAGCTTACTAATTCTATGGGACTCCTGACTGTAAAAATGAGTAGGTCTCTACGTATTGCCTGCTCTTGGTACTCTTTTCCTCCTATTGGGTTGTTATGCCCAACTTTGATGTGAAAGTTTTTACTTCATCTTATTATATTTTATTTTGTCATGTTTTGTTATCTCTTCAAAGCTTCTTTTCTAATAAGAGACAGGACAGAAGTGGATCCAGAGAAGGTTGATGGGAAAGAACTGAGAGGAGTGAGGTGCGAGCAGTATGATCAAGATACGTTTTATGAGAAAATAAACCATTTTAATAAAAAATTAACTAACTAATTAAAAACAAAACACAATGATGTGAAATTCCAGACACGTGGGATCAAGTAGTAAAATCTGTTGTGGAATTGTTTGTGTTCTTTGATTTCACTTCTGTCTCCTCAGACTCTTGTTCTTATACCAGGATGCTGTGATGAGATTTATAAAATACTATGTGTGCACTTTCTCCAGTTGAGCAGGACACTTTTAAACAATGTTCTCCTGGTCATTTTTCTCTACAAGTGGCATAGAAGCTGTTCTTTGCTTAATGCTTCTTATAGCTAATTCTAGAGAAGCTGCATTCCTTAATAGCTTGATTTGATCTGGGAAAGTGTACAAAATTGATATCTGAGCAGAATGCCTTTTAGAATCAGTGCCTCACACTGGCAGCTCATTCACAAGCACGGCAGGCACCTTGATGCTTCCACAAGCTGCTGGAAACATAAATTGGATTACTCCATAGTTGTCATTTAAACTCACAGCGAAAATAGTCTGATAAATGTCACCCTGCTATTGGCTGCTTAATTGTTCTATTTTTCTATGAACTAACACATAATGTTCAATTTATTCAACATAATATTAAGGACAAACAAATATTTTACAAGTCCTGATTAAAATACATTGTCAAACAGTAATAACATTTCAAAACTTGTGACAGTATACACTGCCATGTAAATCAAGCATAGGAAGCTCAATTCAATGGAAAGAAAACAATGGTTTAAATGTGGGCATTGCAAGGATTTAAAAAACATTTTAATGACTTTAAAATTATTAGTTAGGGAATTTTTTTACAAAACACAAAAATTGTAGAAAAATAGTTTGGTACAATAGTCGCAAGGTAAGGAAGCTTTGTAGTTTAAAAATGATCTTTAAAAGTGTGGATACTTCATTCCTTCTTAAAATGGAGAACAAAATACCCATGGGAGGAGTTGCAGAGACAAACTATGGAGCAGAGACTGAAAGAAGGACAATCCAGTGACTGCTCCACCTGGGAATCCTTCCCATATTCTATCATCAAACGCAAACACTATTGTGGATGCCAGCAAGTGCTGGCTGACAGGAGCCTGATATAGCGGTCTCCTGAGAGGCTTTGCCCCGTGCCTGACGAATACAGAAGTAGAGGCTCACAAACATCCGTTGGACTGAGCACAGGGTCCTCAATGAAGGAGATAGTGAAAGAACCCAAGGAGCTGAAGGGTTTGCAGCTCCTTAGGAGGAACAATATGAACTAACTAGTACCCTCAGAGCTCCCAGGGACTAAACCACCCACCAAAGAGTACACATGGTGGGACTAATAGCTTCAGCAGCATATGTATAACAGAGGATGGCCTAGTCGGTCATCAATGGGAGGAGAGGACCTTGGCCCTGTGAAGGTTCTATGCCCCAGTGTAAGGGAATGCCAGGTCCAGGAAGCAGGAGAGGGTGGGTTGGTGAGCAGGGGGAGGGGGAAAAGAACAGGGTGTGTGTTTTGTTTTGGTTTTGATTTTGGTTTTGGTTTTGGTTTTTGGAGGGGTAACCAGGAGAGGAGTTATCATTTGAAATTTAAATACAGAAAATATCTGATAAAAAATAAATAAAATAAAATATTAAAATAAAGTAAAATAAAAATGATCTTTATAAACTCTCAGTGAGAGGCAACTTTAGGAAACCTCCTAAGCTACAGGTAACCCAGGATTCATCTCCAGAACAGCAATGTGGGTCAACAAGAATTGATGACAAACTGATGCTGATGATGGATGCAGCATTAGCAACAGGAAAGCCCCTCAAGAGTTCAGATGTTCATGAAGAACAGTGACAAACTGCAGTAAACAAAAAGGATCATGTGTACCAGTCATTGGGCATGACTCACTATCTTGTGAGTTTATCATCTTGAGACAGGGAGTTCCTTCAAAATCAAAACAATTTCCAGTGAGAAGGAATATGCCTTCTCCTACAGAAGAACAGATCTTCAGTTTGTGGGAAGAAACTATGTCATCCAAGACGTGTACAGGCAGCAATCACCAGCATCTGCTTCAGTTGTTCTGCTAATCCTTAAGTCATTAAGTGTGCTCTGAGAATAAAACGTTTCTAGAGCAAATGTGAAGTTTAGCTCTTGTAGTGTAAAAAAATCAAGGTTCATTCATGGATATACTAATGGTCATTCCAATGCTTGGATTTTTCTCACTTTGTTTAAATTAACTGGACATCTTTATGGCTATTCATATGAATAATTTACTTGTATTTCTTGGATCTGGCTCATTAATAAGTCACAGACCTCATGTCCTTATATAAATGCATTTCTGATGTGATACTGGTAGGATAAATCAAGAGGTTATGCTTTATAGGTCTGAGTCTGAGGCTCAGATCAAATTACTCCATAAACCTTATGAACATGTCCCTGTGCTGAAACCTGGTGTGGGCAGCACCTTTCATCTGTTCCTGGTCAACCATGTGATATACAATATGTAAAATGTCTGGAGACCTGTTTTCCAGGCACCTGTCTTTATTTTCCTTCATTTCTATTTGTGAAGAGAAAAGGCATACATCTGTTGGTCTCTGAAACAGAAATTCTAGAATACAGAACCTTGAAACACAGCAGCCTGTTTATACCTCAGCCACAGCAGTGACAGTTCTAAACTTGATTACACAGAGAGTTTTGAGCTGAGATACACATTTTGAGAATTAGTATGGAATGGTACTTCTCTCTGTATTCACTGTAAAAGTTTTAACTATTTGTCTTGGACATTTTTTTTTCATTCCAACAAAGGAAAATGTGTTTACTCTGTAAAAATGATACTGACAAAAGCATATGTTATCATAACAAACTGCACTGCGCATTGCATATGCAATGTGTTATTGTTTATATGACAGTGGTGAAAGACCGATTAGCTTTGCAACAAGGCTGTGACCAACTGAAGGTTTTAATTGAAGTTGGTCAAAGCTATGATTCTGGGACTGAAAAAGTTACTCACTGAGGTTCGGAAGGGCCATTACAAATATAAACTATTCAGATTCTGAACTATTTGTACTCCAGTATAAAAGATGTATATTATATATCTGTATTTCATATTGAATGTCCAAAGTGTTTTCTTTAACCATTATTAGCTCTTCTTATATGAGTCAAGCCTGTGAGAAATCTCAGCATTATCAATATTGAGAAACATAAGTGATGGAGGTGGGGTACTATGCAAGGTTGTACCCTCTATTCCTGGTTGACTGGTTAAATTGGATATGTATTACTACATAGGCTCCTGCAGATCAAATCAGGAATTATATATTCTAGCCAGTTCTCTCAGCTTAATAACTCTGTTTTTGCCTCTTTTACATATGAAAGATGATACCAAGGTCAATATCATTACCTGTTTTTACATGCGAACCTTAATAAACAATGACATATTGTGTTTCCTAGGTCAGAGACCCAGGTGATGGGCTCTATCATTAGAAATTGTGACAAAGGTACCACAGTGACACCACCCTAGTTCTTCACCTCATGTGGTTAATAGCATCTTTTAAGTAAATGTGCGTTCTTCTATAAATGGCCACATGTATTACTAAGAACTCATTATTTGTGAAGATGATTCTTTGGGCATAATTTGTCTACATTAACCTTACTGAGTGCCAATAAGAGTCATTCATACAGTGAAAAAGCCTTGGGCATTGGTAATTAATGGATACAGAGTCAAATACTGTTTCTTCTTCTTAACTTTATTTTATGAATGTGGCAACTGGGTGGACTCTATATTGGGAGACTTGTAAATTATAATAATAACTTAAATCAGATAAAGCATGACTGAGTTATTACATTGTCATTTAAAGGCCACATTTCTTCATTCATATTAGATAATATGTTCTTATAATTATTTGTATATCTTAATACGGCAAATATATGTAAATAACTTTATAGTTCATGACTGTGGCATAAAATATCAAAATTTATCTTATATAAGATTAACTTATTTATCTTATATAAGCATTATACATGAACACACAAGCCCAGACATCACACACACACACACACACACACACGCACTGGATTCTCCACTCCCTATCTTAAATGCATTACCAAGAAATCTCCTACAGAAGCCCCTCAGGCTCTCTAGTCACTTCCACACTGAAGAGCATTACATTTTTCCTCTTGACTTCATAAACTGTAGTTTTTAATTGATGACTCTTACTTAGGGCTGATACTTCACATCACTGCCTTCAAGTTTCTGTCATATGTCCTTTTCTTCTGTCTTGGGTTTACACTTCATTCTTTTCTTTCATCTTCTACCACTTCAACTTTTTATCTGCTGACAAATCTTCTTAGGAATTTACTCATTTTAATCACTTTTGCTTCTTAGTCTCCTTTCCAAACCTTTCATCCTCTAGAATACCCTGTCTAGAGTAAGGACATTTGTACCTGAGAGAGCACTGAAGATCAAAAAGATTCTTCCCAGTGATCTGCCAGATTTTGTCTATTTCTTCCTCTTCAACTATCTCTTTCACTTCAGCCTAATGTTCAGTACATGGTCTTCATATTCCAGGATCATTGTGTTTTTATCATTAATATTATTTCCAAATTTCTACTACAGCAATTATTGCTAAAAATAATTCATTCTACTGAAATTTTAAACAAATATAGTGATATCAGCATCTTTTGGCATCTCAATATTAATTAATAAATCATTATTGCTCACAAAAGGCAGATGACCTTCTGTCAAACTAAGCAGTAGTGACTGATGTACCCCACTAGATCTTGGAATTAGGTGATTTAGAAAACATTCCTTTCTTTGAAGTTTAACATACTATTACTGTAGGTGGAAATGTGCTATTAAATTCTCTTTAATCAAGTTAACTTTATTACAGAAAATGCCATTTAAAAAAGCATTTGGGTCAAGTGGTTAAGATTTTATACTATCCATATGGAAACAGTGGGTCTGCAAAGTAGCTCCTGTTTATATGGCTATACACAACTTCCTTCTCCTCTGCTTATGAAGAAGATAAAATATCCATTTGTTTGATGTGGTCTCCATGTGATTTAGACAAGTAAACACATTAATATATGAGGATACTCTTCTTTGAAGCCAGCACACAGTAGGGGCTAAAGCATTCAAATATGTCACTGTATATGTTTTAACTATCTTATTACTTCTTTCAGTTAAAAAGTAGTATAACTAATAATTTGCAGTTTTCACAAATGCATGATATATAAGCATTGAAACTTAGGAGATTTTATAAGCACAAAGCATAACATCTTTTAAACACTGAGTTCTATAGATATTTAAAATTCTATGTTTTGAACATTTAAATGTTTATTAAGTTGATGTTTGAGAAAGATATCGTACATGAAACTGTGTCCATAGTAATAAAAGAACTAAGATTTGCTGCTATGGTTACAAGGTTTAAAGTGTGTCTTCATTTTTCTCTATGTTGGGCAGGTAACTTAGACCCAAATCTCTGAGTACTTATCTATACAAACTCTGTTGATGGATACTTATGCTTGAATGTAAAGTCGGTAGTTCAGAGTTAGGAGTTAATAAGTAATAGTCATTATTATTATTTTAAATGCAATGATTTGCTTTATTCACTTCACATAATGTGTTTTTTTAAAATTGGACTTCTTCGAAAACAAAATTTTAGCTATGTTTGAGAATCATTGTGCACTGATATTTAATAAATTACTATCACCAAAATAGAGAAGGAACAAGAAAGAAGAAGGCTGCACCCTAGATATTAAAGTCATCCACCCATTTGCCTATAACCAACATGTCAGTATTCAAGGCAATGTACAACTTGTGCTGTTCATTCCTTCCTTTAAATTGTTTAATTCCTTATCATGAAATAGGTGTAAGAAGGGTAATTACCCAACACTAACCCTATATTGGCCCCATAGACTTTAAAGACTGTTTCCAGTGACTCTTTCATTATTGTAAGAAACAAAAAACTTAATTTAAGTTCTATCTAAACTTGCCCTTAAAAACAGAAAAAAACAAAAATATATTTTTATTAGGTATTTCTTTATTTACATGTCATATGATTTCTCCTTTCTCAGTTTTCCCTAAAAAAAAAAATACAAAAAAACAAACAAAAACAAAAACCAAGAACAAACCCCTGTTGCATCCCCCCCTCCCTGCTTGCCACCCCACCTTCTCCTACTTATTGGCCCTGGCATTCCCCTACACTGGGGCACAGAACCTTCACAGGGCCAAGGGCCTCTCTTCCCATTGATAATTGACTTTGCAATCCTCTACTACACATATGCTGCCAGAACAATCAGTCCCATCATGTATAGTCTTTGGTTGGTGGTTGAGTCCCTGGGAGCTCTGAGGGTACTAGTTAGTTCATATTGTTGTTTGTCCTAAGGGGCTTCAAACCCTTCAGCTCCTTTGACCCTTTCTCTAACTCCTTCATTGGAGACCTTGTACTCAGTCCAATGAGTGGCTGTGAGCCTCTACTTCTGTATTAGTCAGGTACTGTCAGAGCCTCTCAGGAGACAGCTATATCAGGCTGGCTTGTCCTTCCTTTAGTCTCTGTTCCATAGTTAGTCTCTGCAACTCCTTCTGTGGGTATTTTGTTCCCCCTTTTAAGAAGAAATGAGATGTCCATATTTTGGTCTTCCTTCTTGAGTTTCTTGTGGTTTGTGGGTTGTTCTTCCTGTATTCCAAACTTTTGGACTAATAACCACTTATCAGAGAGTGCATACCATGTGTGTTCTTTTGTGATTAGGTTACCTCACTCAGGATGATATTCTCCAGAACCATCCATTTCCCTAAGAATTTAAGAAAATATATTTTATTTTAGTATTTGTAGTTGCAGATCACATATATTTTACTATGTCTTTTTCTCTTAGAGAAAATTATTCAAATTTATATTATGATAACAAAATACTAGATTCAATGAACTTATGAGGAGAAGGGTTTAGTTATCTTATAGTTCTATAGGTTCCAGTTCATGGGCTTCTGAAGAAAACAGAATATTATGAGGACAGCTTGTAGTACAGCAAACTATATATGAAACCATCAAGGAAACAGAAAATGTCTGAATATCTAGGCTCTCCTAGTCCCAACCTAACACACAATCTAATGATGTAATGATCTCTCATGAGTTCAACTTTTGCAGAGATTCCTTCGCATTATAATGGTAACACATTAAAAATAAGCCTTGGATTGTAGGCTTACACATGGTTTATGGTGACTGAACATGTCATAGACATCCTCATGTTTTCTGGCTTCAGCACTTGCTACAGACCTCAGCATTGTTCTTGGTAGTAGTACAGACCAAGGACATTGACACAGGACACTGCTGCTTGCTGCACATTCCACAAACACCATCAAACCTTTTGCAGCAGAACAACCCACAAGCATCAACACGGCTTCAGGCTGCAGTATAGAGCAAAGACATGATATTAGGTGGTAACATTGACTACAAACATGAACACAGACCCTGACAGTAGGCCTTTGCAGGCAGACATGGCACTGGGTAGCAGCATGTACCCAGATGTCAACATGACCTCAGTCAGAAACTGTAAATGGCAAAGAAGCTACTCTTGGCATGGTAATGATGACTGCAGAGTCAAATGTATAGCTACTGTGACAACCCTTACCCACACCCCACCAAAAAAGGTAAGAGCCTAGACAAAAAGCCACTAAAACGAACGCTTAAATATTAATATTAGGATGCTGAAATGTAGTTCTCCACAATTGATGAATTCTGGTAGGCTCAGTTTTCTTTAAGTGGCTGAACATAGGAGCTTTGACCATGCTCCAGTGAATATATGGATAACAATTTATACTTTTTTTTTCCTCCTCTAATTTCTCCACTCCTCCTCCTCCTATTCCCCTTCCTTCTCCTTCTTCTTCATCTTCTTGGAGAGGGGAGGTCACAAGGGTGGGGACAGACCTGGAAGGGCTGGAAAGTTAGTATGCTTGGGGTTAATGATGTAAACTTCCCAAATAATTAGTAAAATATTATGAAAAAAAGACCAACCATTTAGGGATTATTCATTTGGGGAGTACTTACCTAACCACTGAACAAAGGAAAAATATCTTTGATCGTTTGTGCTATTTTATAGCAACAGAATAGAACTCTGTTCAAAAGAATGAGCTACAGGGACTAAAGAGATAGCTCATTAGTCAAGAGCACTGCATGAGAACACCTACATGGCTGTTCACAACTATTTGTATGTCCAGTTCCAGGGCATGTGACATACTATTGGGTTCCTGGACCCACACCCACACATATACACCCCCCACACATGCACATGTGCAAACACGCATGGTATATACAAACACATGTAGGCACACACTTATGTAGGCAAAACCTGAAACACGTAAAATGAAAACTAAATAAATCTCTTAAAAAGAGTTAGCAACGAAATAAGTATAAAACTTCTGGCAAAATGAAAATGGATCACTGCAGGCTAACACTGAAGATCTAATTCATACTATGAAACCCACTCTTCTGGGGAATTCTAAAAATCTATTCATTTGCATGGAATTAATTGTAAAATAACTTTTGATCTGAGATAATTCTGGTATTAAATAAAGGTAATCCAAAAGCACATTAGGGTGTTTGCTACTTGAAATTTTCTAATATCACAAGATGACTTGTAATTTGATTTTAATATTATTTCTACATTTTAAGAAGTGGTATCTTCACTGAAGTTTTTTTTAGATTAAACTGCAACACTGATAATTATATTTGAGCAACAAGTTAATTTTGAATTACTTTCAAATTTTCCTGTGACAGTACTAGGTTGTCCATGTCATCTACCAAAAGAAATCTCTCATGACAGTCATCTCTATATGTTCTTGTCAGTCAACTACACTTCATTTTCTTCATTACATACTGGGGAATGAAGCATTTGTGCCTCTCAACTACATGTATCCTATGAGTATTTCCAACTTCCCTAAAGCCTTTTTCAATTTTTTTCTATTTCCACTTTGTTAGCCAAGCTTCATTCTAGTTCTAATATTCTATAACAGCTGCATCATTTTGAACTAACTGTATGTATTAGATACTTTCTCCATACAGTGATTAAGGATTAAGGATCTAGTGTGTTTGGGCAAAGTGAGTGCTAAGACAGATAGTGTTCATTTTGGTTTACAGTCCAGAGGGAAACAGTTTATCATGGAGAAGACCTTGAAGGCAGTGAGAAAGGTACATTACAGCAGGAATTAGCTCTCTTCTCTCTCTTTTTTTCTTCAGTACAGCAAACTCTAAAACTAGAGGCTGAGTGGCAATTAGAGCAAGACTAGAGATATTGCCATCCACCCATAGTAACCCATCTGCTAGCTAGGCCCCATCGTGTAGTTCCATACTTTCCAAATAAAAGAGTCATTGGAAACACACTCTTAAAATTCTATGGGGTCAATATATATTCAAAACATGCCACCAAATGAGATATTGCAAGAACCTACAAGTCTCTGGTCGTTTTCTAGAAATAAACCAGATAATTTAATACAAAGCATAATTTTCCTTAAGTATAGATTTTATAGTACATGGTTAATGCAGCCCCTTCACAAACTTACACATTAATGGAGACACATATATTGCTTCAAAAAATAAAGTAATCCACAAAGACTCAACCCAAGTACAATTCTTAGTGTGTAGTGATGAGGCAAGAGAGAGCTACATTTTGTGCTGAGAAGCTTTGCTGAAATTTGCTTTGTGTCATTATATACCTGCCTCTTATTTAGCTTATAACTGTGTCTGAGCTTTCTGAATATGCTTCTTACCATTTAGATGTGCATACTGAAGGTCAAGGCTATCTTCCCTGACTGTTCCATATACACTGGCAGCGCACTCAAAATGGAAATGTAGAGCTTCAGAATGTAAAGGCCCTAAGTACACACCCTGCGTTATCTCTTACCCAAATCAAGAGCATAACATTGGCATGCAATGGGCAGTCATTATTCTGTGTAAAAGCAGCACAAAGTCTATTTCTCCATGGCTTTTACAGCCATTAAAGTCAAAGCAATCAAAAGCCATTGCCATCTTATTTCTAGTACAATTACTGCACTTTGACAAAATACACTCAGGATTCTTTCCTAGTAATGCAACCCTACACTAATCAAAAGCAATTCTGGACAGAAAACATTCTTCTTAAGAATAAAGAAATTTGCTTTCTTATGTTTGAGTCAGAATATGATGGGGACATTTTGTAGACTTACAGGCCAAACTTGAAAGCAATTTGCTGACCATGAAAGAATTTCTTAATTAGAAAATAAGGTTCATTTAGATAACTTTAAATATGAAATAAATGAAAATGGCCTGCAAGCAAGTACATCATGGTCTTACCTTTATAAACAAAGTAATTTTTGTTTCCTGGAATCCTGATCAATGGAAATGAAAATGACTACATTCTTGCGTATTTTCCAATTGCTCATGAATTATTATTTCTATAATATTTATGATGGATAATCTCATCTGTCAACTTGACACACTGAGAAAGAGGAAAGTCCAGATGACGAACTACCTGTATCTGATAGCCTGTGGGTACTTCTGTGGGGGTATTTTCTTGACTATTAATCACTATAGGAGAGATCAATCACTGTGGTATCACCTCAAGGATAAGAAAGGTAGTTGAAATGAGCCTTAGTGTAAGCAAGTAAATAGCAGTCCTCAATGTTATCTGCATTATTTCCAGCTTCATGTTACTGCCTTGAGCTTCTATCTACATTTCCTCTCAATGGAATGTAACCTCCAGAGATGAAAGAAAAACTTTGATGCCACTCTCTGTAATGTTGGCAGTACAAGCTAAACTTGGTAGCCTCCAGGGGTCTGTACCAGGTCCTCTGCATATTGTTATACTCTTATCTTGCTGTTTTTGTGAAACTCCTAACAGTGGGAATGGGTATACATCTGACTCTTTTGCCTGTTCTTGATACTCATTTCTTCCTATAGGACTGCTTAGTCTAGCATCAATATGAGGGCTTTTGCCTTGTCTTGTGTCTTGTTTAGTCTGGTTTGGCTGTCATCTCTTAGAGACCTGTAGTTTTCTGAAAAGGAAATAAAGGGGGAATGCATCAGGGGAAGAGAGAACATGTGAGGAATGGAGGAAGGGTAAACACTAATGGTGATGTAATATAGGCGAGGAGAATCTATTTTCAATAATAAATAAATAAATAAATAATTTAAAAAAGAAATTCTCAAAATTGTAAACATGTAGCTAATAAAGCCAATAAGCACCTTTATTCCAAAGTCACTTTTGGTCGGAATGTTTTATTATATGAGGCATTTTGGTATTGACCTACTCCTATCTAACTATAGAAAAAGTAATAGGGGTTAGCACACTGACAACTTCTAACTTTAAACACACTCTTTTTTACTGCACTGCAATCTGTCACATTATAAGGAAGTAAAGACTGAGCAGCATAGTTCCCAGTCGAACAAACTTCACATCATATGAAACACCATAGTCTGCATGTTGATAACCACTAGTATCTGTCACTGAATCAAATTACAAAGCATGACATGTCTTTTTTACACCTCTTCTACAGTAACTCTGTCTTCTCCATATAACGTCTACCAATAGATGTTCATAAGTGAGATACAAGAAGAATTGTCATAACCACTTACTCCATGGAACTCACTCTCAGGGAACTTAACCACCAAAAAAGTAGGCAAGAACACCCTTAATGAGCCAATACCCTATAGAAACAGAGTCTTTGAGTACTTAAGGACAAAAACGTTCCTCCATATAAGAGCTCCAGCCGCATCAACATCCAAGAAATATCTCAGATGAAGATAGTCCATGTGTGAGTTCTGGTAAGTGAAGTAGAATAAGGACCTGACACCCTACAGAATTCAGACAGAACATACATGTCCCTAAGCAACTGGCAGTTACTGTATACAATAAGGTTATATACAACCAAATCAAACATTGAATTTATGAAAATTCTTTAATTGCTGAAGAAAATGAAATAAATATTAATTTTATTACTACTGTACAAACATGAAATGTATTTAAATGGCAGAGAATTTGATTTACTAATGAAGTCTTCAATGGAGCGCACTTTGCTTTGTTGTTCAAATTATTGAAGTGATGATACTTCAAATACTTTTCAATACTTAACATGTTCCAAATACTCTGTTAAGACCCAGTGTTTTCACAACATCAATGCAGGTGGTGAACGGGTGGCAGTGCTCCACTGTGAGGGCAACGGGGGCCCTCGGGCAGTGGGGGAGCAAAAGGCATAGGACAGAATGACCCATGTCCTGCCAGAGTTCCGGTGCTCTGGCCAGGTGGACACAGATGTCTTTAGTGGTGTGCACTGCTTTGCCTGATGGGCGTCTGTATCCTCGGAAAGCAGATGGGGGACAGCTGAGGGGAGTCTTTGGGCCTCCCGGAGGCCAAGGACTCAGATTCTAGCCCTGGGGGTCACACGCAACGCTGTACACCACTGAGAAGCTGGGAAAAAATTGAGAGCAGCCCAGTCTGCTCCTGGGCCAAAAGGAGAGAGGGGACAGGGAAAGGAAGCCACTGCCTGGTGGTTCTGGCTTGAGCAGGGTGTAAGTGGGAGTTCTTGATCTGGTCTCAGGACTGCACACTCTGGGGCTGCTAAATCAAGACGTGTCTGGTTAAAAGGAGGCAATGCATGGTCATAAGATGTTTTATTGTAGGAGAAAGAGAGAGAAGATAGGAAAGTAGAGGCTGGCCATGGCCATGTGGAGAGAGAGAGAGAGAGCAAGGAGAAGAAAGAGAAGAAAGGAAAAGAGAAGAGAGAGGAAGAGGGGAAGGGAAAAGAGGAGGAGAAGAGGAGAAGAAAGGGAGGGGCAAACAGTCCCTTATATGGTGGGCTGGCTACCTGTTTGTTCTCAGGTAACTGTGGAGCAGAGCAAACCTGGCTGTGGTCAGATGACTGTGGGGGTGGAATCCAGTCAGAAAGCTGGGAGCTGGGACATTGTCTATGTGATAGCACACACCTCTCCTGCACGGGGGTGGGGGCTGGGGGGTGGAGGGGCTATCGTGGCCTGTGAATGCCACAGGAGCCAGGAGCCCAGGAGGCATGGTTGAACACCATCTGTCCCACGCAGGGATACAGGGAGAAATTACCACCCACCAGTTATCCGGGGTTCCAGACCTCTTACTAGACCAGGACCAGGCTGCCTGACAGACCACTGCCCCACACAAGGGCATATTCTCCTATTGATGCCTGACAAGGCTATCCTCTGCTACATGCGAGGATGGAGCCAGGGGTCCCTCCATATGTACTTTTTGGTTAATGGTTTCATCCATGGGAGTTGTCGGGTGTCTGGTTGGTTGATATTGTTCTTCCTGTGAGGTTGCAAACCCCTTTAGGTCCTTCAGTCCTTGCTCTAACTCCTTCATTGGGGACCCAGTGCTCAATCCAATGGCTGGCTTTAAGTATTCACCTCTACTTGTCAGGCCCTGGCAGAGCCTCTCAGAAGACAGCTGTAACAGGCTCCAATCAGCAAGCACTTCTTGGCATTCTCAATAGTGTCTGGGTTTGGTGGCTGCATACGGGATCGATCCCCAAGTGGGGCAGTCTCTGGATAGCCTTTCTATCAGTCTCTGCGCCACACTTTCTCTCCATATTTTCTCTCATGAGTATTTTCTTCCCATTTCTAAGAAGGACTGAAGCATCCACATTTTGGTCCTACTTTTTCTAGAGCTTCATGTGGTCTGTGAATTGTATTTTGGGTATTCTGAGCTTTTGGGCTAATATTCACTTATCAATGAGTACATACCATGTGTGTTCTTTTGCGACCAGGTTACCTCACTCAGGATGATATTTTCTAGTTCCATCCATTTTCCTAAGAATTTCATGAAGCCATTGTATTTAATAACTGAGTAGTACTCCATTGTGTAAATGTACCACATTTCCATCCCTCTGTTTAAAGAAATCTGAGTTCTTTCCAGCTTCTGGCTATTATAAATAAGGCTACTCTGAACATAGTGGAGTATGTGCCCTTGTTATATATTGGAGCATGTTTTAGGTATATTCTCCGGAGCAGTATAGCTGTGTCCTCAGGTAATACTATGTCCAATTTTCTAGGAATTACCAGACTGAGCAATTTGCAAATTCACTTTGAATAACAAAAAACCCAAGATAGCAAAATCTATTTTCAACAATAAAAGAATTTCTGGGGGAATCCCCATCCCTGATCTCAAGCTGTATTACAGAGCAACAGTGATAAAAACTATATGGTATTGGTACAAGACAAGCAGGTAGATCAATGGAATAGATTTGAAGACACAGAAATGAACCTACACATCTATGTTTACTTGATCATTGACAAAGGAGTAAAAACAGTACAGTGAAAAAAAGACAGCATTTTTCAACAAATGGTTCTGGTTCAACTACATGTAGAAGAATGCATACTGATCCATTTGTATCTCCTTGCACAAAGCTCAAGTGCAAGAGGCTCAAGGACCCCCACATAAAACCAGATACACTAAAACTTATAGAAGAGAAAGAGGGGAATACCCTCAAACACATTGACACAGGGGAGAGTTTCCTGAACAGAACACCAATGACTTATGCTCTAAGATAAAAAATAGACAAATGGCACCTCATAAAAGTGCAAAGCTTCTTTCTGTAAGGCAAAGGACACTTCCAATAGGACAAAATGGCAACCAAGAGAAAGGATCTTTAATAATCTTGAATCCAATAGAGAGCTGATATCCAATATATATATGAAGAACTCAAGAAGTTAGACTCCAGAGAACCAAATAACCCTATTAAAAATGGGGTACAGAGCTAAATAAAGAATTTTCCACTGAGGATTATAGAATGGTTGAAAAGCACCTAAAGAAATGTTTAACATCCTTAGTTGTCAGGGAAATGCAAATCAAAACAACCCTGAAATTCTACCTCACACCAGTCAGAATGGCTAAGATCAAAACTCAGGTAATAGCAGATGCTGGTGAGGATGTGGAGAAAGAGGAACACTCC
Organism: Montemys delectorum; assembly: GCA_019843815.1. Classification (NCBI taxonomy): domain Eukaryota; kingdom Metazoa; phylum Chordata; class Mammalia; order Rodentia; family Muridae; genus Montemys; species Montemys delectorum. The sequence continues at coordinate 71,392 of JADRCD010217202.1, forward strand.
TCCATTGTTGGTAGGATTGCAAGCTGGTACAACCACTCTGGATATCTCCTATCTTCTTGCTACCTTACCCACTTGAATTGAGAGTGCTTTATGTGACATTGTATGTAGAGAGCTTATACATATGACTTATTTTGCAGATACTTATGATAAAGAATTTACACTGAATGTCAAACCTTACTTTTAAGAGTTGAAACTATTAAGATTTTGACGTTATTGTCAATAATTTTGCATTAGGAGATGAATAGGAGTCTTTAATGACCAAAATATAATGCTGTGGCTTAAATCTGAAATGTTCTAAACAGTTCCATATCTTTCTATTATATTATATTTTATCTTATTTTTTATTTATTCACTTTACATCTTACTCACTGGTCCCCTCTGGGCCACCCCCTTTCAAAATCCTGTCCCCACCCTTCCCTTCTCCATCTCAAGTGCCTCCACCCCAAGTATGCCACCACTCTAGCACATAAAGACTCTGCAAGGATAGGCACATCCTCTCCCACTGAGGCCAGACAAGGCAGCCAAGTTAGAAGAACATAGCCACGTCTAGGCAACAGGTTTTAGGATAGCTCCCAATCCTATTGTTCATGACCCAATGGGAGACCAAACTACACAACTGCTACATTTTGGGGGGCATAGGTCCAGCTCCTGTAAGCTATTTGGTTGGTGGTTCAATCTCTGAGAGCCCCATTGGTCCAAGTTTGTTGACTTTGTTGGTCTTCCTGTGGAGTTCCTTTTCCCTTCTCAGCCTGCAATCCTTCCTTTTATTCTTCCATAATAGTCCCTAAGCTTCATCCACTATTTCACCGTGTGGGTATCTGCATCTGTCGGAGTCAGTTGCTTAATGATTTCTCACTAGCTAGTACAGACATTTGAGAGGATATGGAATCTCAAAAACATAGATCCCAACTGATAGATGTCAGTAACCAGTCCCTGGGGATGTGACACGGGGGTTTTCATCAGTCCTTGGTTCTCACATGTTTCTCTTTCTTCTGTCCAGGAGTAGTGTGAACAATATCTCCCATGCATTCCCACAGCTATGAACTGATCTTTACTGCTATGTCGTCTACATGATGAAGTGGGTGCTTTGAAACTATGAAGGAAAATGGGTTTTTCTACCCTTCAGTTTTTCTATGACGCAAAAGTACTATCCTATTTAGTTTTAATCATGAATCTAACACAGGTCAGATTAATCTGAGAAAAGAGTCTCATTTAAAACAGTTTCCAGATCAGATTGTCCTCTGCACATTTCTGGGGAAATTGTCTTATTATTTGAATTGAAAGTATCTAGCCTACCACTGAAGGTATATCCCCTAAACTGGTTAAGCATGAGGCTATAAGTGAGCCAGGAAGCATTATTCTTCCATGGTATCTTTGTAGTTGCTGTGAATCAAAGTTCAAATTGACCATAGTTGATTAGATTGGTTCTCAACGTATGAATAAAAACCATTTTAGTGGAAATAAAAAAGTTTCCTCATCTATATTTCTAGACCACTGCAATTATGGACATGTTTTTCTTATCTGCAACACTCCGTGTACAATTAAGAAAAATGTAACTATTTTTCCAAACATTTGAATTCATGCAGACAAACATGTTCGGTTTATAAGGGAAGGGAGGGAGAAATTTTTTCTCAGTGAAAATGCAGATATAAACAGAGAATGAAATTACAAATGTTAAGGAGGAGTAGCAGTTAGTGTGAAAATAGAAAAACATAGAGTCAACAAGAAAAAATATGTTGTCAAGAAGATTCAGAAGATGAGAACTCAAAAAAGATTCAAACAATAAGTGTGAAGATCTTTAAAAGATTTCTATGACATTCAACAGCCTTTAGCTTTGTACAGACATAGAGACAAGTGAGTTATGTGCTAATGTCCTTGAGAGACAGATATGATAGTCTCAAGGGACTTTGCAAGATTTTAGGGTTAAAAAAAAGGCATAAATGAATGTCTCACAGTGGATTTAAAAACATTTATAGAAGGATTTGTTATTGACAATCTGGGATAATAGGGCAGCGAGTAGAAGATGGGGAGGGTGATTTTTAAGTGGAAATGTTAGAAAGGAAATAGGTATAGAAGTGTTGACATGTGAGGTTTCAGACAATGTGTCAGTCCAGGAACTGCCCACTTGATTCTGGCAAGGATAGGATCACTAACTGTGAAGCAAGCAGCAGCTGTTTCTGAATGCTTCGTAAAGCAGAGCTATTGATCCAGCTGGGTGACAAGTGGCTGCAAGAGGGGTAAAAAGGTTGAACAGAGAGTAGCTTGTGTGAAAATCAAGCTGGCCTTAGTGCTTTGCAAACACCACAATCTAAATTAATATTTACCGAATAAAAAGATCATAAATGAGAGTGACTGCCAATCACACTTCTTTTTACTTCGTTTTGTCCAAATCTGTGACTCTGTCTCCCTGTTCATGGGAAAGTAACCCATATCTCACCCCACATAGCTTGATTACATGTTGCTGTCATTTTATCTATAAAGTAGATGTGGTAAAAGCAGAGTTCCCAGGTTGTTATGCCGTTAATTGATGTTTATGAAACTCTCTCAGGTATAAAATGCAAGCTGTCCTGTGCTCTGATGAACTCAGAACATCCGGAATGTCCCACTTAAATCTCTTTGCTTTAGTGACTTCAGGAGTTGGTCTAACAAATTGAGAAATTAACTTATACTTAATGTATTTTCCATTTCTAAACTAAGTAAACACTAAGAAGAACAGAGGTTTCCTTAACACAGGTGGGTTTACCTTGGGAAGTGAGGTGTTATGCTGGACTGTGACATTATACATTAAACAAAATTAAATATACCTAAATTCCTTTTTTTTGAATAAAAGAGATTTTCACTATAGGAAAACAGTTATCATCATTATAGGAGTAGGTACCAACTTGGATTAATAAGTAAAGATTATAGACTTATAGGCTATATACTGTTATAATTACTTTCCCTGTCCAGGATATGATGTCAAATCCTCCAAAATAAAAGTCATTTTCAAATTCTGTGTCTGGAAATTTGTGCAGTTTGGAAGTCATACTCTTAAAAAAAAACCCATAATTTGCATTAATTGATTGATATTCATTTAATATGATTAATTAGTCAGGCTAATAAAATCATCCGCGTCACTTGACTGTAGCTCTGTAAGAGAGAAAAATACTTAATATGTCTATCATATGTCCACACTGGCAGGTATATCATACTGCATGCTTTTTAGATGCTGAAAATGGAGTTAGGGGATATTTAAGTGGGAGTAATTGAGTAAGATATAAATCTGCACGATCTCCATATTTATTTAGAGAACATAGAAAAAGTTAAGAATAGACAAATACAATTAACACAGAACTTTCCATTTATGAAAATGTTACTATTTCTGTTCTTGTTCAAGGTTTAAAATACCGAAATATTACGTAGGTTTTAAAATCTTCTAGAATTGAATCAAAAATTGTGGTGAAAAACAAACCTTCAGTCTCTTCTAGCTTTTGAGTTTGGGCAATTTATTGAATTCAGATACATTTTTCCCTCTGTAAAATGAAGTTTGTATTTGCAACAGAAAGACTTGGTATGTGTTAGAAAGACTGGGAGTCTGTAAAGTATTTGCAGTGCAGGCATAGGGATCTCAACTTGCATCCTGACCACCATGTAAAACAAAAGTCAGTAATCTGCTGCTGTAATTCCAATGTTGAGGAACAGGAGACAGGTAGACTTCCTAGGAAACAGTGACCAAGCAATACAGTCAAATCAGTGAAATGTAGGTTCATAGAGGGACATTATATCATCATCATCATCATCATCATCATCATCATCATCATCATCACCACCACCACCACCACCACCTAGAGAGCAATTGAAAAAGATGCTGGAAGTCAACTTCTGGCCTCTTTATTTACATACATATATGTGCTTACACATAAGAACAAATATGTAAACACACCCACATGTGCATGCACATAAACACACACACACACACACACATACACACACACACACACAGAGGCAAGCATACACAAACCTACATGATACATACATACTAAAGGCAGGTGTGGGGACACAGCAAAGATGGTAACAGTGAAAACTCATAATGGGCACAAACACCAGATTTCCATTAGCTAAGGAAATGAGAGGGAATTTTTACTTAGTCTCAATTTAAAAACTAAATTAATGATAAATTTGGTGTACAAGTATTCTCCAAAACATTTTAACTAATTACAGTAATTAGCATTGAATAGCATGTCAGGCTAAGTGAGAACTCGGAAGTCATTGCTATAACTCACAATAAGATAAAACTTTACGGTGGACTACAAATATCTTTTCTTGGGTTTAGTTGAAAGGCAAATTTCTAGAGCAAATCACTTCATACTGGGCTGGAAAGGAAAGCAAAGTTAACAGGAGGGGTGATTTTACTTGGACAGTTGGTGCTATAGACATAACAGAAAAATCATCTAGAGTTAGATGACTGTTTAATAAACCATGATATGAATGGGAAACTCCAAGTTATGACAGTTGTAGGTTACAGAAATTTCCTTGACTCACAGACCTGTAGCACAAACCCAGTAGCAGTGTAAAATGAGTGTGTAAATCACTGTCTACCTCTACTGGTCAACAGAACGCCAAGAGTAAATTCAGATATGATATGTCAAAATGCAGATTCTTAAATGAGACCACCAAACACCCAAGAAAATTGGAAGACTTGGGCATCTTAATCTCAACTCACCACGAAATAAAACCCAGACTCCACCTAGAATATAGTAAGTCTTCAAACCAAAGACTTGCAAGCCCATTTCCTCAGCTAATCCAAGCCTAGCTTTAAACAAAACTGAAAACGTCAAGTAAAACAAAACACTTCCTCAAGAGATGAGGTGATCATTAGAGACATATTCAGGAATTACTGGTCATTGAATTTAAAATAACTATAATTAAAATGTAAAACTCTGAGGTGGACACAATTAGCAATATGTAAACATAATTGATACACAAGCAAAACACAAAAATTCTAAAGATAAAGTACAGGAAAGGAAGAAAAACACCATAAGACAAATGAAGATTGTCTTTAAGCAGGAGATTAGAGACAGGAGGAAACAGCATCAATGAGCCTAGAGGAAAGGAGTAGTTCTCTTTGTATGTATAGTGGCTTTCAGTTTAGTGTTTTTATGGGGCTCAACTGTGTGAACAAGTAGATGTTTGATTCTTGTGCTTTTTCTTGAGCTTTGTTGGTTTTACTTGTCCAACTTCAATGTGATGGTTTTTTGTTATATCTTATATTTTAATTTGGTTTTGGTGTGTGTGTGTGTGTGTGTGTGTGTGTGTGTGTGTGTGTGTGTGGTGTCTTTTCATTCATGAATCTACAGCTCTTGGTTCGCTGCAGAGCTGCATGCACCTGCCAAGAGCACATCCAAACACACACACACACACACACACACACACACACACACACACACACACGTATGGTATGCCTTACTAGCTCAATGGCTGGGCCACACCTGAACCTCCACATGGCTAACACATCCTCCTCCAATATTCCTGAGTTAATATTTGCTAAATATATATTTCATCTCTGCTTCCCCAGACCCAACCAGGGAATGGCACCTGGGGCTGCTTCCCTTTCTCATACACATCAGTTGGCTCTTAAGTCTAATTTCTCTGTTTCCCATCATAGCGATTGTGCACTTGTCTCCTCTGTTTTCTTTCCCGGGAATCATAAAATTTCCACCTCTGTCTCCATGAACAGTCATTGGCCATTGGCTTTATATTAATCCATCAAAAATACAACTGTTGGCAGTGACCTGCAGTGGACATGTGAATTCCCATGGAAGCACAAATCAAAACCCAACATCTCAACCCTTTGTCCAATAAAAAAGACTCTTTTCTCTCAGACATAAATTGAGTACAACCATAACAATTATGTAAATTATAAAGTATGATATATAATTATATCTAGTCTATCACATTTGTCAATTTAGATAAAGTACCCTACCATCTATTCTGACTTAAAGGGTTTACAATTTGGTACCTGAATTATGTGCTAACTTTAACTTCTATTACATCTGAAAACCATCCTTTCAAGTCTATTATCATCCTCTTCAATGCTAAACAACTTAGTGCTGCAGGTCCCTGCCAACAGTTGGCTTTTTATTGATCCATCAAAAACCCAACTGTGGGGAGGGACCTGCAGCAGATGTGTGAATCCCCATGTAAACACAAATCAAATCCACAACATGGATATGATACATATATTTGTATATATGTATATATATATATATATATATATATATACACAAAAAAGCATATTAAAATGAAATGAAGAAAACTAGAGATACTAAACAAGACCTGGGAGGGGGAGGTCAGGGGCTCAAAAGATGAGACATATTTGTAATTGACACACAGGGGAGCAAAAGATACAGCAGTTATATCAAAGTCCAAATGCCTGAGGTTCTCAAAATTACTGACAGTAATAAAAGAAACCCAAATACACAGAAAACATCAAGCATGTTTAAATATATACACATAAAAACAAATAACACCTATGCATAACCACATTCAAGCTTCAAAATGCCAAAGGCAAACAGCAAATCTTGAAAGAAGATAGATCATCAAAGTATCCTGCTCACTGAGAAAGAAGACAAGTACAGTGTGCTTGCTAACAGAAGCCACATCAGAAGATAGAAAGATGATGTATTTAAAGTAGAGGAAACAATTGCAAACAAAAGTGCACAGCTCCTTGCCAGGCACAATTGAAGAAAAGAAAGAAGGAAAGGAAGAAGGAAGGAAGGGAGGAAGGAAGGAAGGGAGGAAGGGAGGGAGGGAGAGAGGAAGGAAGGAAGGAAGGAAGGAAGGAAGGAAGGAAGGAAGGAAGAAAGGGAGGCAGGGAGGAAAGAAGGAAGGAAGAAAAAGAAAAAAGAAAAGAAAAGATAGAAAGGAGAACTCTAAAATAATGATGATGATGATAATAATAAAAGCAATAATAATAATAATAACAATAATAATACTCTCAGAGCTCTCAGAGACTTAAGTCCAACCAAAAAGCATACATGGGCTGGTCTGTGGCCCCCAAAACTTATGTAGCAGAGGGCTGCCTTCTCTGACCTCAGTCAGAAAGAATGTGCCTAAAGGGAAGGGGATGCCTGTGGGTTCAGGTGGGGGAGGGGATGGGTAGGGAAGGCACACCTTCTCAGAGGCAAAGGGCATAGAGAGTAGGGTGAAGAACTCTGGGAGGGAGGGACCAGTAAGGAGGGGACAACATTTGGAATATAATTAAATAAAATAATTTAATAATGAAAATACTCTAAATAACATGCTGCATTTTGTTTAAAGGAGCCCTTAAATGTGCTGAAAATTTATATTTCAAATCTCTACTTTAAATAATAAAAATAATAGAAATGTTAATAGCAATAAAATGAAAATGAGTGAAATGTTCAAAGGAAAACAGAGAAAGCAGAAAAAAGTACTCAGTGATGCAGAAGGAAAATATTTTATAAATGTAATGGATATTTAAATTGTACAAATAGTCACTTAAATTTAGCCAATATGGATTGACATAGGTTGTCAGAGCTACAAACCTGTATTGTATGTTACCTATTAAAATGATTCATACAAGACACAGTTGATAGATGTATGTTTTGACAAGCATTTAAAATGTAAAATTTAATGACTGAAAATTTGGTGAAACCTTTCTACCATTATAGGATACTGGGGCATAGAAGCAAATGTCTTTATCAAGGAAATCTTTTATTAAAAACTTATAAATTGAGAACAGCCAAGCTTAGGCAGCGAAGGAGTTGGAGAACAGAAAGCTGGTGCTAACATAATAGAACAAGGGAGCCATAGTCCAGCTCCTGTAAGCAGAAGAACTCAGAAGCTGCAGCCATGTGGCTCTGGCTTAAGAGTGAAAAATAGAGAGGAAGCTCCATTCCCAGGCGCTCTGACACTCTCAGGATCAGAGATAAGGAGGACCCAATATTGTCCCAAAACCTGGAGTAACTGAGACCAGCAGGACCAGGCACACAGGAACTCCACCAGCAGAGTGGCTCAGGTTCCTTCCATTCTCTCTGGGCTAGTGTCCTGAGCAGACCTTGGGCCCTAGTTCCACAGCCAGTCCCACAACAGCCAGAGGAAGCTGCCGCACTCCCAGGTGCTCTAACAAGCCCAGGGTCACAGGATCCCAGAATCACAGGGTCACAGAGACTGCCTGACTCTGAGGAGTTCAGATATAACCAGGATCACAGGAAGGACTGACTCCAGTCAGAATTAGCAAGGGCAGATCGCACTAGACATAACCAGATGGTGGTGGTGGTGGTGGGGGGGCAAGCATAAGAAAATAAACAACACAAACCAAGTTTACTTGACATCATCAGAACCCAATTCTCCCACTATAGCAAGTCCTGGACACACCATCACACCAGAAACTCAAGATTCAGATCTAAAATCACTTATCATCATGATGATACAGGACCTTAAGAAAGACATAAATAGCATCCTCAAAGAAATACAGGAGAACACAGGTAAAGAGTTAGATGCTCTTAAAGAGGAAACACAAAAATCCCTTAAAGAACTACAGGAAAACACAATCAAATAGGTGAAGGAAATAAGCAAAACCATCCAGAATCTAAAAATGGAAATAGAAACAATAAAGAAACCAGAAAGAGAGACAAACCTGGAGATACAAAACCTAGGAAAGAAATCAGGAGTCATAGATGCAAACATCACCAACAGAATACAAGAGATAGAAGAGAGAATCTCAGGCACAGAAAACACCATAGAAAACATTGACACAACAGTTAAAGAAAATGCAAAAAGCAAAAAGCTCATAATCGAAAACATCCAGAAAATACAGGACTTAATGAGAAGACCAAACCTAAGGATAATAGGTATAGAAGAGAGTAAAGACTCCCAATGTAGTGGGCCAGTAAATATCTTTAACAAAATTGTAGAAGAAAACTTCCCTAACCTAAAGAAAGAGATGCCCATGAACACACAAGAAGCCTACAGAACTCCAAATATACTCAACCAGAAAAGAAATTCCTCCGGTCACATAATAATAAAAACATCAAATGCACTGAACAAAGAAAGAATTTTAAAAGCAGTAAGGGAAAAGAGGCAAGTAATATATAAAGGCAGGCCTATCATAATTACGGCGGACTTCTCACCAGAGACTATGAAAGCTAGAAGATCCTGGGTAGATGTCTTACAGACCCTACAAGAACACAACTGCCAGCCCAGGCTACTATACCTAGCAAAACTCTCAATTACCATAGATGGACAAAACAAGATATTCTATGACAAAACAAAATTTACACAATATCTTTCCACAATTCCAGCCCTACAAAAGATAATAAATGGAAAACATCAACATAAGGAGCAAAACTACACCCTAAAAGAAGCAAAAAGGTAACCTTTCAACAAATCCACACAAAGCTAATTCCACCTCTTACAACAAAAACAACAGGAAGTGACAATTACCTTTTCTTAATATCTTAATATGAAAATTAATTTTACCAACATATCCTAAGCAATTGAAATCAAAAAATATGAGGAATTAGAAATTTATTGATTGTCATCCAATGGTCTCTCTAATTTGGTAAATGGAGAAATAGGTCCAATATTGTACAATCTAGATATACTTTCAGCTTGTTTGTGACAGTGTCTTGCTGTGTACAACATAAAGGTCTTGAAATCTTGCTTCTCCTATCTCAACCTCTCTATTAGTAGTATTGTTTATTTCATGTTTTTACACTATACTATGGTTTTCAGAACAACTTACATATTTTAAAAGTATTTATATACCCAAGGGAGTCATAGACAATTAACTTGGGAGGTGACTTGTAGGAAAGAGAACAACAAAGAATGAGACTGAATGCTTTGCTTGACATTTGTAGCTCTTGTATCAAGTTTGAAGAAGAGGACTTTACAAGTTACTCTTTCTCTGAGATGAATGCTTTTCCAAATTATCACAGCCAAAGAACCAGATTCTTACCCACACCTAATGTCTGTGCCACCCTCCAAGCAGAACCACTGTTCATTGAAACAGTTGGTGAATGACTTTATGGATAGACCATCTTAATACTTACACCATTTCTTAAATGAATGTAACCTGTTCTCTGTGGCCTGAGAATAAAGTCACTCACTCAAGTCAAATAGTTTTGACCGTAGCAGGAAGTCCATATCCAAAAATCATGCCTACAATTCATTCCTTGGAGCAGCAGAACTGTAAACTCTCAGCTTAGCTATGATGGAGGTAAAATCCTTCGGTGATTTGAGGGTCATTGAAGTATAGCCTTATTACAATGAAATCCAATGTCTAAAAATTGTGCTTATTTTGGGCTTGTACCACAGAAAGAGCCAAGATTTTAAACTCTACTAAATACAAAACAAACAAAAAAAAAGACTTTACATATTTATGTTCATTTAAGAAAATACTAGTAGTAATGTATTATTTTGAAATGTACAGTTAATATGTTTGGAGTTATTTGAAATTTATACTGAGAAAAATGTATGTATTTGTAGTATTGCTGTAGACAAGCATCTATATAACACTGTTAAATTGATTGTTTTATATCAAATAAACAAACAAACAAAAGAGTGAAAAATAGAAGGGACTACTGAGACAATTGATGCTGGTTAGCTGGAGCTAAGAAATTAGCAGTGATTAAGAAGAGACCAGCATCACTGAGGTGAAATCTTCTGGGAAGTGTTTCTGAGAGCACAAAGATGCTGTGTTCCAGAGATAGCCAAGGTTGTCCCTCATGCTGCAGCTGTACTTGGTAGTGTGTAAGAGTCATCCAGGTGGTACTGGTTTTGAAGGCATGACGCAGTTATGAAGAGCATCTAAGGTGTGGCACAGTGAGAAGCCACAGAAGGCCATGGGTGAAGGTGTAGCCTCAGTTGGTGATGGTCCAAGACTGAAGGGGTCATGCAAAGGAGTTCAGACTTGGCACCATGAAGAGAGCCTATGAGAGGCTGTTGGTGAAGCCTAGCTGCAGTAGAAGACCCCAGCGTATTGGAGATGCCAGTACCATGGGATGATCACCAAGAACAGCAGTGGTATTGGAGTGGATCAACCTGAGCTTAGAGTGCTACAGAAGGCAGAACTAGAGAAGTGACTCCAGCCCTTTGGAGGAGTCCAGAAGATCATACCAGACATTGAAACAAAAAGCTGTAACATTGAAGTTGCTTTGGAGACACCAAGATGTTCCAGATGCCAGAGCTGTGGTCTGTCTGCTGAAGAAAGCGTCTGATGGAGTGGAAACAGCCTGGGAGAAAGAAGGATGTTGCAGCCAGCAACCTTCAGGTGAGGATGTAGAGTGCTCAGCTCCTCCTATACCACATCTGTCTAGATATTGCCATCCTCCCACTTTGATGATAATGGACTGAACCTCTGAGCCTGTAAGCCAGCCCCAACTAAATGTTGTCCTTATAAGAAAAAAAAAAAAAACCTTATAAATTCTTTGTTCAGCAACATTGAAATCTACACTGTAGTAATATGGGAATATCTGTTCATTGTATGAAGAGTGACAACAAACAATGTTATTAAGCATATGCCTCAGAATCATTAGAGTTGAAAGCTGAAATCAGTAACGCTAGTAGCAGAAGGGGAAGAAAAACAGTCTCATCTTACCTTGTAGAAGTGAAATCCAAAATCTATGGGTGAGAAGGAAGGCAGCATAGTAGAAGACACACAAGTTGGGCATTCTGATCATACAGTGGCTGAGTTTTATGTCAGGGATGAAGGTGTCTGGAAATGTGGCCCAAATCTCCTATGGAAATACAGACAACAATTTGGAAATCATGGGAGTGTTTAGGTAATTCTAAGCAGTGTCTTGACAAGATTGTCCTTTTAAAATTCATTTATTTATTTATTTATTTATTTTTCTTTTTTTTTTAAAACCTTTATTGCATTATGATGAGAAAAGTTGCATGATTTCAATTTATCTGAATTTGTTAACATTTAAAAACATATTTTAAGTAAATAGAATTAAATCTCATTCTTGTTTCCCTTTTGTATCCCCACTCTTCCCAGAGATCCCCTTTTCAATACCTACAATATCTTTTTTGTCATATTCCTTAAAATTTATAAAATATTATAACAATACAAATAAGTATTATAAAAGTTTTTTGATATAAAACAACAATCAATTTAACAGTCTTATGTAGATGCTTGTCTATAGTAATAGTGAAAATACATTTTTCTCAATATAAATTGTAAATAACTCCAAACATATTAACTGTATACTTGAAAATAATACATCACTACTGGTATTTTCCTAAAGGAACATAAATATATAAAGTCTTTTTGTTTGTTTTGTATTTAGTAGAGTTTAAAATCTTGGCTCTTACTATGGTACAAGCCCAAAATAAGAACAATTTTTAGACATTGGATTTCATTGTAATAAGGCTATACTTCAATGACCCTCACATCACCAAAGTATTTTACTCCATCGTAGCTAAGCTAAGAGTTGATAGTTCTGCTGCACCAAGAAATGAATTGCAGGCTCGATTTTTGGGTACAGACTTCCTGCTATGGTCAAGGCTATTTGGCTTGAGTGAGTGACTTTATTCTCAGCCCACAGAGAACAGGTTACATTCATTTAAGAAATGGTGTGTGTATTAAGATGGTCTATCCATAAAGTCATTCACCAACTGTTTCAATGAACAATGGTTCTGCTTGAAGGGTGGCACAGACATTGAGTGAGGGTAAGAATTTGGTTCATTAGCTGTGATAATTTGGAAAAGCAATCATTTCAAAGAAAGAGTAACTTATAAAGTCCTCTTCTTCAAACTTGATACAAGAGCTACAAATGTCAAGCAAAGCATTCAGTGTCACTCTTTGTAGTTCTCTTATAAGCAACCTCCCTAGTTAATCGTCTATGTTTCTTTTGGGCATATAAATACTTTTGAAATATATAAGCTGTTCTGAAAACCATAGTATAGTGTAAAGACATGAAATAAACAATCCTACTAATAGAGAGCCTGAAATATGAGAAGCAAGATTTCAAGACCCTTATGTTGTACACAGCAAGACACTGTCACAAACAAACAAGCTGAAAGTGTATATAGATTGTACAATGTTGGACCTATTTCTCCAATTACCAAATTAGAGATACCATTGGATGACAATCAACAAATTTCTAATTCCTCATATTATTGGATTTCAATCAATTAGGATATGTTGGTAATATTAATTTTCATATTAATATATTAAGAAAAAGTAATTTTTACTTCCTGTTGTTTTTGTTGTAAGAGGTGGAATTAGCTTTGTGTGGATTTGTTGAAAGATTACCTTCTTGCCTCTTCTGGGGTGTAGTTTTGCTCCTTCTGTTGATGTTTTCCATCTATTATCCTTTGTAAAGCTGGATATTGTGTAAATTTTGTTTTGTCATGGAATATCTTGTTTTCTCCATTTATGGTAATTGAGAGTTTTGCTGGATATAGTAGCCTGGGCTGGCATTTGTGTTCTTGTAGGGTCTATATGACATCTGCCCAGGATCTTCTAGCTTTCATAGTCTCTGGTGAGA
>JADRCD010217203.1:0-17500 GCA_019843815.1 Montemys delectorum
GCCTTGGCCTGTCATCCCTCCTCTGCATGCTGCCTCCTTCTCTTGCAGGTTGGGGATAGGATTGTCACCATCTGTGGCACATCCACAGATGGGATGACTCACACACAGGCAGTTAACTTGATGAAAAATGCCTCAGGCTCCATTGAAGTGCAGGTAAGTCTTTATTCCAAGCACCGTTCACAGTGTAGGTAGCCTGAGGACACAGGAGCTCTGGTGCTAGATAAAATCGGTTTGCTCTTCTGTACTGGTTTACTTAATATATTTCGTGAATGATGGTGATTAAATTGAGAGCTCCAGGAAAGCATTATGAAACACATTGTGTAGCATTTCATCCTGGTGCCTTCATTATTTCATATTTTATATCTAAAGGGAAAAATACAGCACCTCAGCCACCAATGATTGTTAGAATGCTATGTGCTCTGTGAAATCTCTGAAAAATAGTTGCAAATGAAGTCATGATTTGAAAACAAAGAAAAACTGTAGAACTTAATTTAGGATATTTTTACTGTCTGGACATTTAAAAGGTACCTGGGCATTGTGAAGTTTCTTTCTTTTCAATAATGTTTAAATCATTTCAGTGTTTAAGTAGTCAGTAAAAACACTCATTTTAATCTACGTTCATTTTTTGAATTGATCCTTTGGGATCTCTCATGCTAGGTGAGCATGCAGTTTCTCTTTTCACTGTGCCCCTACACAGGTGGTCGCTGGAGGAGATGTGAGTGTAGTCACGGGGCATCAGCAAGAGCTTGCCAATCCTTGTCTTGCTTTCACTGGGCTGACATCAAGCAGTATATTTCCTGATGATTTAGGGTGAGCAATACATTATCTGAGTATGTCATTTATTCATTTTGAACCAAATCGTTGAGACACTTGCAGTCTCTGTCCCATGTTCTTAGCACTTACACAGAGGTAAAATAAAGGGAACGGGCATGTGAAGTAGAAAGTGTCAATGCTTCTAGTCAGCTAGTCACTGCCTGCTCAGAGATGACTAGATTATAAATAGTTACCTAGTCAGGGATGGGTAGATTACAGACATGCCTGCTCAGAGATGACTAGATTATGGTTACCTAGTCAGACATGAGTAGACTACAGAACAGTAGGAGCTATTCACCCTCCTATACTTCCTGGGTTCTCAGTTTTGATATTTTTGAGAGAACATCTTGCTCTTGTTCATTGAACTTTGATTGAAAAATACTGAATATATTACAAAACAGCACTAAATATAAAAGTATTAGAAAAGATGAAAGGTAAAGAGAGGCACATTTAAATTTTCAAGTTATTTGATGCTGCCCTTATCTTGTTCACAGTTGAATTTCCTGTCTGAATTTGAGACTATCATTTATAACCCTACATGGTGGTCCTCTGAACTTTCATCCTCTCTTAATAAACTGGTTAAAAAAATGAGAATTTCTGTGCCCTGAGAACATGCAATAAATAACATCTTCCTTGTCTATACTACACAGAATATACTAGTTGTAGTTTGAGTCAGGTAAAGCACAGAGCTGAGGGTGTGTGTGTGTGTGTGTGTGTGTGTGTGTGTGTGTGTGTGGTGTGTACCTTTTTTCTCCTTTCTTTTTCTGCAGACCTCCACAGTCTAAGACCATAACACTAGACCGAGGACCAGATGGCTTAGGCTTCAGCATTGTAGGCGGTTATGGCAGCCCTCATGGAGACTTACCAATTTATGTTAAAACAGTGTTTGCAAAGGTAAGCTTGCAAGTTTTAACCATTTTGTTCCTTACTAGACATTAATTAACACTGGTCAGCAGCTGGCTTATTAGTGTATGGCCTGAGGTGGTGCCAAATGCATAACATTGATATTTTCTTTTTAAATCCCTGCAGGAACAGGTTATTAAATATTTTTGTCCTATTTGGGGTCTAGTTAAGTTTAGAGAAAAATAGTTCAAATTGAAACTCCATGGAAACTCTCAGCAATGTACATGAAATAATCGATGAAGCCTGTCCTTTCCATTGAATAGAAAATCCCACATGATTATCTTTTGAAAATGGACTTTCCTAATATATCTACTGTCAAGGACCAGCATGTTTTTCTCTGTGTTCTTTTATAGTTGTGAAGTCTAAAGTAGGTACAGAAAAATATACAAAATTAATCTCACGTTATGACTAGGGTGCTTATACATTTAATTTCATTGAAAAGAGGGAAAAATTGAGTGGTGAGCAGACCTGCTGTCTACAATAAAGCATTATTTGCAATCAAAGGATCCAATTACTTTTGAAAAGAAAGCTCTGTGTATAGTTGTAGTCATCTACTAAACTATCTTAAGAATGTGTAGAATAAGAATAAAGAGACTGTAGTTTTGATGAAGTCATTAAAATAATAGAAATGGATATGATGGTTGGAAATATGTTATTAAGACCTATTTTCAAAGACTACAAAATTGAACAATGTTTCCTACAGAAGAAAACCCAGAATCTCATGTTTTACAGTGTAAAAGAGCAGAGTGAGCATCAGGCCTGCAAAGACTTCACTTGGGCTCTTTAAATGCTATGGTCCTTTATGTTATGGAAGTTTCTATTATTTTAGAAAAATACTACTATTTTCAACCAATTTAAAGTGCTGTTCTGTGGCAAACTAGCTGTAGGCTTAATTTGTGAGATTTTTTTTTTTTAAAGTTATTGGTATATCCAAAAATACAGACAGCATTTGCCAATGAATAGAAGTGGCATGCAATCTTTTTCCTCGGCCTAGGAACAATTTATTTAAGGCATGCTAGTTAGAACATATTTTAAGAATTTCATCATTATACGCTCCTCATTAACTTTTCCATATTTTTAATCTTATATTTAATTGCATAATTATCGTCTATGTGCATGCCTTAGATGGAGTTCTTTTTTAAATAGTGATGTCTGTGTTTAATCATAATTATTTAGGGCCTATAGGAGTAGGAAGACTCCCTTTTCCCTTGCAGTAAAAATCAAGACAGCTTGAGCAGTCTTTCTTTGCAAAGCTTAGAAGGAATTACACTTAGCAGTGGTGGGGTGGGGTGGGGTGGGGTTGTGTCTAAGGTATGTGCTGGGATGGAATTCAGAGCCCCATTGATGCTGGACAAGCACTACATGAGTGGCATCTCCCCAGACCAGCAATGGCTTATAAATCCTCACTTTGCCTTACCGTGATCAGCCTCTATGTGGGATTTCTTTCTGTCTCAGCAAACCTGGACAGAAAGCCCAGGTGGACTCAAAAGCCTCTATAACTTTGTTTGATGTGGCTGCTTTCACTTTTCCCTGATCCTTGGTCTTTCTGTAGGCCTTTCTGCATTCTGGTTTAGCTCTTTTTCTTTGTGTAAGGCTGAGTTCTTTCACAAGTAAACAAACCTACTTTATAATTGCAGGGAGCAGCAGCAGAAGATGGGCGTCTAAAAAGGGGTGATCAGATCATTGCTGTCAATGGGCAAAGTCTAGAAGGAGTGACTCATGAAGAAGCTGTTGCCATCCTTAAGCGGACAAAGGGTACGGTCACCCTCATGGTTCTCTCTTAAAGTGACTGCCAGAGCCAAAACAGCCCAGCCACTTGTTCACCTCCTACTGCAACAGAGCGGAACTGTTCATATGCTGTGTTGATCAGAGAAAGCTACAGGGGGCGGGGTGAGAAACAGAGTGACTTGTTACTCACAACTGAACCTCATTTTTCCTTTACCTTTTCTTTTCATGATCCTATACTCAAAAAGAAGGGATATTTGCATAGATAAACCTGTTTTATCTTGAATATATCAATTTATAGTCACGTTGGCAAAATTATTGTGTGCTCCTCTTGCTAGTATGGAAACTAAATGATTCAAAGCTAGCCAATTAAAATAAAAGGTGGAAATTTAGAAAAAAGAAGACAGTCTTGAGTTTTATAGAACTTCCCCAATCCAGCAGTCCAAAAGAAGAAAAGAAAGTGTTTGCAATACTCTTGAATAGTCTACTGTTTTTAAATCGTGAACTTTGTGACATACTGGTTCTATTTACCTCTAATGCATATTTTTCTGCTAAAATTGTTTAGCAGTCTTCATAAGCTTAAAAAGAAATCATGTTTAATGCATATCTCGGTGTTGGATTTCAGTTTTAACCTGCTATATTTTCATGTTGTTGTAATAAAATATTGAGGCTACCCTGTGTTGGCCACAGTTCTCCCAGGAAACATCCATGTAGCCATGGAAGACAGAAGGAGCCCAGAACCTTCTAGTGCTGATTTAACAAACTGATACTATGTTGAAAATGTTACTATACCAGGCTATTGTTTTTCCATTAGTATTAATCTTAATGACATAGAAAAAGACAGTGTGTTAGTAATTATTTTGGTTGTATGCCATTAGTAAATTGACAGAAAAATTAAGGGGGTTAATGTAACTTCATCTCACTGCTGTATATTAACATCTTATAATACAATAGTTTAAGACGAAGGGAAACAGATGGAGCTGTTTACCAAGACAAGTGGTGAGGAGTTATGTGTTCAATCCCATTTTAGAGCGTGAAACTCCTACATTAGCATAGATAAAGTCACTTTAAGTATTATCTATATTTGTAACAGAAGTTGTATACATATATTTTATTATAGCATTCTTGTGTAAATGCAGAATTAAAGTGAATAAATAAGTTTCTGTGGTGCACAACAAACAAGCAGATGCTGTCTTTGTTTTTTTTTTATATTGGGAAAAAGTGTTATAATTCAAGACTTACCGTTTTAAGTTATTGAGTCTCATCATAGATGCAATTAGAGCTTTGGACAACATCCTTGTGGAAACCTCAGTGTTTTTCCCTCAGTAGTGTCTCAGAGATTCATAGGCTGTTCATGAGCTGAGGAAGATGGCATAGGAAAAGGAGTGTTCTGCTTCCAAATTGGCTTTTCAGGGATGCTACTAGTGCAGTAATATTATTAAAAGGTCTATAAAGAGCTGAAATGCATCAGATGGAAATTATCTACTGACTAAGGCTCGTTTGGATGGAGGGAGAACAAGAAAGCTTTGTCTGCAGATTCTGTCTTAAATTAGCTAACGAGCATGCATTGTCTCTCACTGGATTTTTTTTTCTGTAAAATGATAGCTCATTTTATTGAAAAACCTTGAGTTCATTTTTAAAATATAGGAGAATATTTTAATATAATCATCCTTTGTGTTTAGTTGTCTAAGCAAAACTCAAATCAAATTAACCAACGTGCACGTTGCACAAAGTCTTCCTCCAGTCCTTCTCAGTTGAAGTAATTGGTTAACAAAATCCATCTCAGTATGCTGGTAGCCTTTTGGCTTTTGGACAATTTTTTTGGATAGTTTCTTTATTTACATTTCAAATGTTATCACCTTTCCTGGCTTCCAACCTGGAAACCCCCTATCCCATCCCCCCTCCCTGTGCTTCTATGAGGGTGTTCCCCCACCCACCTACTCCCACCTGCCTTCTCTCAAATTCCCCTATACTGGGGCATCAAGCCTAAGGGCCTCTCCTCTCATTGACACCCGATAAGGCTAGTCCTCTGCTACATATGTGGCTGGAGCCATGGATCCCTCCATGTGTACTCCTTGGTTGGTGGTTTAGTTCTTGAGAGCTTCGGTGACTCTGGTTGGTTGATGTTGTTCTTTCTATGGGGCTGCAAACCCCTTGAGCTCCTTCAGTCCTTTCTCTAACTCCTTCATTGGGGACTCCATGCTCAGTCCAATGGTTGACTGCAAGCATCTGCCTCTGTATTTGTCAGGCTCTGGCAGTCTCTCAGGAGACAGCTATATCACAATCCTCTCTTATGAAGGTATGCCTGAATCCTTCCATAGTATACTAAGGATGCTGAACTTACTCACTTCTTCAAGTTAAAAAGATTTTAGTAGAGGATACTACTTTCAGTACTGGGGAGAAGCCAAGCAATCAAACACTATTGTTTGAGACAATATATCAAAGTAACATTCCCTTCCCCCCAACCCTCCCTAGGTAATTAATAAAATATTCTTATATCATGAACTACCACGATGCTGCTATTAAGAAACATAAGGAAGAGGGATAGGTGATAAAATTTGAATAAAAAGGGAATGTAGATTCCACCCCGTTTATAGAGATGCAGCAATGTTATATACTTCATTTTTTTTCTGTAAATATACTTTATGTGATAGAAGAACATGATTTGCTTAGGCAAAGAGTTTAAAATTAATGTTACAGCATTAGTGTTGTGTATGATACAAGACAATGGATTGCCTAAGAATTCAGTGTTATCATTCACTTAAACTAGAGACCTCCAGTGATTTCTGGTGCTGTTCCTCATTACTAGGCAAGAAGTAATTACAGCAGGAATGATGTGTTAACTTCACACCAATTCAGTAGTAAGGAGTATATAACCATGCTGTGGAATTCCTGTATCAGAAGACTGAATCATGAAGGAGAAGACACAAAGGAAGAGATCTTTTTTATTTTCACCTTAAGAATCCTGAGAAAGCAGATGTTGACAGACGTGAAGAGAGGAAGGGGACTCTTCCCTTGTCTGAGGTAGATGGCAGTAAGCCCATTTAGATTTGCTCAGGTAGCTTGTTGTCTGGATGCCAATGCCCCTCTTCAGATCTCAGAGTGAAGCAGAGTTGAAAGGTTGCCTGCAGAGAGACAGGAGGAGTGGGCTTTGTACTCTTGGTGTGGGAATGTCAGAACTCTCATCACATGCTTTCCGCAGCCCTGCTGTGTTGTTTCCAGTTCGTGACAGATCTGGAATGCATTTGATTTGTGCAAAGATGGTCCTGGACTTTGTCTACTAGGAATTAATGTTAAACTTTGCCCTTTGAAAGGGAGCTGTTTATAACGCTAGATTGGCCTTCGTTGCTTCAAGAGATAAAAACAAAGCTGCTGGTGCCAAGAAAATGTCTATAGAAAAGAGTACAAAGCCCAGGGAGAATAACTATTCTTAAAGTGATTTCCGTGGGCTTTACTGTTGCAGCTTCTCTTGCCTCGAGATGCAAGCATTCAAAATTGTCCATTTCATTGTAAACTAAAGATATATTTGTGTAGGCATTTGACTGTGAGCCAAAGGCTAAAAATTAACAGTAGACCCTAAAAGAAATTCTAGCAGAGAGGTAAGTGTGTAGTAATAATCTCACAATCATCCTGGGAGACTGCCTTAGGCAACTTTGTGGAGCAAGTTTCTCCTCACTTCAGTACTGGGTATTATTTCTTAGGAGACTGTGTCTGTAATCCTACAGAAAGCTGGACCATGCCATTGACCTGCCATTTTCTCTTTCCATACTTGTGTCTCTGTCTCTCTGTCTCTCTATCTCTGTCTCTCTGTCTCTGTCTCTCTCTGTCTCTCTCTCATGTGTGTGTGTGTGTGTGTGTGTGTGTGTGTGTGTGTGTGTGTTGTGTCTGAAGTTTATTGTATTTGTGTGTAGCTTCTTGACCTATTCACTTGTAAGGCTTTCCTCTGAGTTTTCTGTGTTACTGAGTTTTTCAAGCCTGTCTTCATTTCAGCTTCAGTGTTCTTCCATACTTCTTTCTTCACTGAAGTCAGTTTTCCAAACCTGAATTGTCTTTGTCCCTTTTCATTCAACTGTGTGTCTGTGTGGACTTGAACATTACTCCAGTGATTCCTATTCTCTTAAGTTCATTCCATCATTTGTCATCTGAATATTCTGATTCGTTCTCTCCTTCCCTTTACGGTGCATGTTCAGAGATACACTTATCTTTGGGAAATATTCATTTTCTTCTTCCTAGAAATTATGATTCTTGCCTAAGTCTAGCTGCAGTAATGTACCTTCACATGTCCCCGTCCCCTTCACACTTCCATTCAACAAAAATTGAATACAGATCAACTTACCTAAAATTTTCAAAATTTCAGTGTTGTGTTTTACAATCTTTGTAGTATTTCCTGTGCCTTCGTATGCCTGTACTATTAGTTATTTATTTTCCTTTTATAAGGATTAGTCATTGTGCTGACTAGATTTATGTCAACTTGACACAAGCCAGGAAGTAAGGAATCTCAGTTGAAAAAAACGCCTCCATTAAGATCCTACCATAGCTCTTTCTTCCAGTTCCAGGCTGCAGGAGCCGTGGGTTACCGTGTAGGCATGGCCAAGTCCAAGAACCACACCACACACAACCAGTCACACAAATGGCACAGAAACAGCATCAAGAAAACCCTGTCACAAAGATATGAATCTCTACCGGGCAGTGGTGGTGCATGCCTTTAATCCCAGCACTTGGGAGGCAGAGGCAGGCGGATTTCTGAGTTCGAGGCCAGCATGGTCTACAGAGTGAGTTCCGGGATAGCCAGGGCAGCACAGAGAAACCCTGTCTCGAAAAACCAAAAAAAAAAAAAAAGATATGAATCTCTAAAGGGGGTTGACCCCAAGTTCCTGAGGAACATGCGCTCTGCCAAGAAGCACAACAAGAAAGGTGTTGTGGGAATTTAAAAAATGAATCCACCCTGCAAACTCCATTTCCTGCTGGGCCACGTTTTTGAACTGGTATTGACTGGCATCACCACGTCCTAGCGGGCTCTTATTATTCTCTCCCAACTATAAAAAACATCTCGCTCACATGCAACTCTTTATACACCCCAACAATCATTCATCTAAATAGCGCCTATTACCTGGTAAGTAAAGCATGACTTTTAAGGCCTTAATATCCAATCAGATTTATATAATAATAAAATCACAATTTACAAAATGCGAATACAATAATTTCAGAACCAAATAATAATGACAATATTCTAACCCAATTAATCTATTTTGTAAAGACCTTTGCTTGGTTGTATAACCTCGTGGGGTCTGGCTTGTCCCCATCGTCTGCCTCCATGATCATGACCCCATCCTTCTGCTCCTCTGACCTTTTTCCTCCTCCAACTCTAGCTCCACCTCTCTATTCCTGTCCAATCAAAGGCCTGTCACTGCCCTAATGTGATTGGACTGAGAAAATGCTGTAGCAGAAAGGTCTGAAGAAGATGCAGGCCCACAATGCAAAGGCAGCGAGTGCACACTCAGAGGCCATCAAGGCCCTGGTGAAGCCTCAAGTCATCAAGCCCAAGATGCCAAAGGGTCCCAGCCACAAACTCAACCGTCTGGTGTTCATCGCTCTCCCCAAGCTTGGCAAGAAGATTTGAAGCTACATGGCTAAGGGTCAAAGGCTCTGCCAACCAAAACCCAGGGTTCAAACAAAGGCAAGGGCCAAAGCTCCAGCTAAAACCCAGGCTTCAGCTCCAGCCTAGGCTCCCAAAGGTGCCCAGGCCCCTGTGAAGGCCCCATAGAAAAGGCTCCTGCCAGTGTGAAGACAGATGGACTGTTGTGACACATCTACCCACACGCTATTTGCAGATGACCAGTGTCCTATGCTGTTTTTACAAATAAACTCCAGGCAAGATCCTGCCCTGGCTGAATTTCTGTCCTGACTTCCTTCGCTGATGGGGAAGTGTAAGTAAACCCTTTCCTCTCCAAGTTGTTTTGGTCATGGTATTCCAACATAGCAACAGTGACCTTAACTGAGTTGTCCTTCAACATAAATTGTCGTGAAAGAAAATTTATCTCACTACTCTGTCTGAGAAGTCAGCCTGACCTGCCATATATACAAAACAATAAAAGTAGAAGTTAGACCTGGGTGCTCTTGGCTAAAGACGAGGCCTGCTCTTTCTTTAAAAGGGGTACTGCCATTATTAGCATGACATTATCAACTTAGTGGAGACTTTTCCTGGACTTAAGACACTGAAAGTGTTTTCTTCTATGGTGCTGTACTTGCTAGGTCCCCTACAGTACTGTTTCCCCTTTGAAAAATTGTTCCAATACAAAGGAGACTGTGTTGATGGCCCTTTCCTTCATTGGTGAAAGCATACCCAGTCACTTCTTAGCCATTTCAAAGGTTGCTTAATACTGTTCATGCTATAAGACATTTGCTAAAATACATCAGGCCATGATATCTATTGATTTAGCTTTGGCAATCTGAATTTGAAATAAAGAACAAATGACATAAATTAATAAAGTAAAATTAATGCTGTGGTAATGTTAAATAAAGCAAATGCCTTTTGCACCTGGAGGGCTCTGCAGATGGCGGGTGTTCCTAATTACACACCCTGCTGCTTTTAAGTGCACTGATTAAAAAAAAAATTTTGCAGCTGAGTATATAATCTGCACTTGCTACTGGCTCCAGAGAAAGGTCGACGGAGGCAGCCAACATGCAAATCTTACGATTATGAAAAAAATTCAATTCTTTAAATGAGATAAATATTTATATGATTTTTTAAAACAAAACATTACAATCATTGTCTTTTCTGTGAATTTCATGTCTGAAAATTATTTTCCGTAAGTCAGTAAGGAAGGAGCTAACTGCAAGCATATTCTTACTAAAAGGAATAATTTGCTACTAGAATTCTAAAGTTAATTTTCTAGGTTTAAGTTAAACTGGTTGGTTATTGCTAAGATGTTTATAAACCTAATTCTTTAACAAGTGACTTCTCTAGAACATATGTTCCAATAATTACAATTTAGTGCCTAGGCAATGGTTTGCTATAGAATTTGCAAAAAGACTGAGCATTGAATACATGCATGTGTGTCACACACACACACACACACACACACACACACACACACTACTTCTACTTTCAATTTCAGAATGATGGTTTAAGTCATTTTTATAAAAATATTTGGTATGCATACTTAGCTACTTGTAATTAGATATATATTGGATACTTAGTATTCTTATAACTAGATATATGTTGGTCACTTCTATCTTCAAAATAAAGGACAAGAAGAAGCTGAGATGGCTCTGTCAATGAACTGCCTGTGACAAAAGCAAGAAGGCCTGAGTTTAGATCCTCAGCATGTATGGAAGTGCCAGGTGTGTTTGGACACATATGTAACACCAGCCCTGTGGCAACGTAGTGGGGCAGAAACAGACAGATCCTTGGCCAGGCAACCTACCCAATCAGTGAGCTTTGAGTTCAGGATTCAGACATATTAAAACTAACATGCAGAGGGATAGAGGAACTCAACTGTGCTCTCTGGTCTCCACACAGGCACACACACATTTGCATGCACACTTGTACACATCCACACAAACATGGACATGTACTAACTATGCACTAAATGCACTAAATAGAGGATAAGTGTTCTGGTTTGGATCTTTGATGTCTTTCAACATCTGTGTATGGAGTTCCTGGTACCAGTCTGTGCCACTGTAGGTGATAAAACTTTGTAGGGTTTGCCTAACAGAAGGAAGCTAAATCATTTGAGAAATGCCCTTGAAACAGGTACTGAGACCTGACCCTTTCTGTCTTTGGAGCTTCCACCCTGTTACCCTGCCTCAGTACAGTCCAGAAACAATGGGGCAAAGTAAGCACAGACTGAGACCATCAAGACCCTGGGCCAACACAAAGATCCCTTTCTTGTGAGCCAAGTGTTTCTGTCACAGCAACAGCTAGCACAAGTAAACTACGATTCTATGGGATTTTCCACCAAAATAGAGAATGTGCTGTCAGGTGTTTGTAAAAAAGGACTGTGGGTGTTTTATAAGAATGAGTAAATTGCTTGGAGACTCAAGGGGTATTTAGTACTAATATTACTAAATTATATACCTAAACAAAATTCATAATAGTTATTACCATTTGGATAAGAGTTGCCCATCCTCCCCATCTGCTTCCAGATATTTGTGCTTTCTAGTCAATAGATACTTTTTTATCTGAAACTTTTCCTGTCTGTCAATTACACCATTGTCAGCAAATGGTGTCATCAGTACCCGCCCCTCGACACTTGCCTTCTTGTGCTCAAACTTTTTGTGAAGCATACCTACTCAGTGCCTTATGCTAAAGGGACTAGAGGTTATTCAGAAGTACAGAATGAAGAGTCAGATCTTTGCCTCTTTAAGCCTTGGCTTGGCTCCTCACTGGAAAGCAGCAAGCTGGCTCCTGTGTGCCCGTTTATGAAATGGGACTGCAGGCTCATTTCATCACAACTTCCTCATGTTTTTTTTTTTTTTTTTTTTTTTTTAATCAGTTGACAGTAAATGTCCGTGTGCGTTAAGGGCTGTGCTATGTAGAGAGCCATGTAGGGGATGTCTGAGGCAGTGTGATAACGCTATTATTCATTAGAGCCCAGACTTCACAATAAACTTACAAAGCACTTGCCTAATTTTCATTCCATCTCTTCATAATTACGGCTTAGAAGGGGAAGCTAAAATACAAAGAATCCCAGACTGAGCAGTGCAGCCTCTTCCCTTGGCTGCATGAATGTGCCTTAGTATTATAAGAAAGAATCGCTTTCAATGGGAGTTTCTTAAACCCAGCAAGAGTTTTGAATCAATAATTGAAGTGTCAGTACTTGCATAATATGCCAGATACTTAATGTTCAAACTAACCAGGAAATTGTGCGATGGGTGTCATTTATATTACAATTCCCCTGTCCTCTGTGTCAGATTAATTAGAAGAAATAGATCCATTTCTGTGCCTTGTTTTTTTTTTGTTTTTTTTTTAAAAAAGATATAGTCATTGCAAAAGCAGGGAGACAGAGGAAATGAGATTGTTTGACTTAATAGTCTTCTACTAACTACTGAGTGAAATCCAGCTGACGGCCAAACGTTTGCTTTCTTCTACATTATGTACTTTTCATACAGCTATGAGGCCTTTGGGGATTTTGGTCCCTATTGTTTGGGGTGGGTAGTGTATGCTGCAGATTGACAAAAAAGTAAAGAACGCCAGAGAGCACTTTAAGGCTACGTCTAATGACTATAGCCATGGCATGCCATGCAGGTTAGCAAGAGTCACATCCCCAGCTTTCCAAGCTGGAAGCTGACAAACAGTCCAAGAGCCACCGTTCTAGCTGTGATAGTAGGTGGGGTAGTGTATGTAGAGGGTTGGTCTGGTGTTGCTATGTATTCAAATGCTAAATACTGACCCCTAAGATGTGGTTGCCCCCATGAGGAAATCCTCACATACGCCCAGCTTTGTTGTGAGAATGTTAAGCCCCAAGTTAATTGATCAGTAAAGCAATGTGGTTGAGCAATAGATAGAGGTAGGCGGGTATTCAGTTACCAGGCTGGGGTCACAGGTAGAGAGAGCAGAGAAGGAAGGACAGGAGAGAGGAGGAAGCAGTCGTGAGGAGAGATGGACCATGAGTTTATGGCCAGGAGAAAGAGCAAGTAACAAGGGACATATGGCTGGATGCAAGTTAGAATTGCTCCACAAGCTGCCCAACCTAGGCTTACCACTTGTAAATAAAATGCCTGGGTTGTGTGTCTTTTATATGAGCTAAAGAGAATAAATAACTGTTTTTACAGGGTAGATTTATAAATCATTCTTGACCCCCAATTGGCAGTCAGGTGTTTGTGAATATTTATTTTTTTACAGAAACCATACATTTCAAACAGTGAAAGGATGTGAAAGACAAAATGTTTTCGAAACATTAAAGATTTGCAGTCCTGTGAGCATCCAACCAAAGCTCCCAAGGTCTAAACCACCAACCAAGGAGGACACATGGAGGGACTCATGGCTCCAGCTGAATATGTAGCAGAGGATGGCCTTGTCGGTCATCAGTGGGAGGAGAGGCCCTTGGTCCTGTGAATGTTCTATGCCCCAGTGTAGGGAAATGTGAGGGCAGGGAGGTGGGAGTGGGTGAGTGGGTGGGGGTATACCCTCATAGAAGCAGGGGGAGGGGGGATGGGATAGGGAGTTTCTGGGTGGGGGAATTGGGAAAGGGGGATAACATTTGAAATGTAAGTAAATAAAATATCAACCACAACAACAAAAAAAAGATTTGCAGTCCTGGAGATATGAACATGGCCTAATCTGTGGAGCAGTCCCCGGCAGACAGGTGTGTACCTGTGTGGATACATGTACTTGCACCTCAGCTTGGTAACCGTTTCAGCACTGTGAGAGTCTTTGGCATGGTTCCCTTTCTGGCCATATTTTGGGAAGCTGTGATCCACTTACAATGATTTTGCTACCTAGGAGGCTTATTCACTTCCGACTTTCAAGTGAAAAGGTAGATGGTAGCTAGAAGTTCTGGAACAAGGACCTGAAATCTCAGTTGCTAAAGAATTTACTAAGATTTTAGAGCATGTTGATCTAATGGGATTAAAAAGAGAGAGAGTGAGAGAGAGAACAGTGCCACAAATCAGGTTCACCTCCTCGTAATGTATTTCTTTAAGGAATAAATATATTTCTATATTTCTTTATATTTTAGAGCCTGACTATGTAACAAATGTGATTTTGTTAAACAAATGTTAAAACATTTTTATTAGTTTGAATTCTGTGTAGGTGAGTATGTCTGCATGAGTACAGGCGCTTAAGGAGGACAGATTCCCTGGACCTATAGTTCCCGACAATTGCGAGCTGCCTGACATGGGTGTCAGAAACTGATCTTAGGTCTTTTAAAAGAGCAGAGGATCACTGAACCATTTTGCCGGCCTCCAACAAACGTGAACTTTGAAAGCAACATAAGACCATTTTATTGGGATCATTTCCATGGTCCATGACAGCAGTGTACGTCATTGTTCATACATATGCAGTATTTCTACCATGTGTTTATAGCTAGTTTGATTAAAAATCATTACATTGACACATAAAGCACACTCTACATATATAATCTCATTCTCCTGCTACATATTCTAGAAATGAAATCTTAATACCTGTACAATAATTAATGAAGAATATAACACATAATTCTGCAAAAAATATGAGGTGAAATATAACTTTTTTAAGTCGTTAAGCCAGAACTCTGGAAACTAAGGCTCTCTGATGTAGGTGGGCTTGTGAACCCTTCTGAGCAAGGAAAGGAGCATGCCCAGGAAAAGGTCAGCAACTGCCCCAGAAAAGCTAGGCATCAGAGCACATCTGAGCAGCATGGGAGCTAAGCATAGTTTTATAACAAAAATGCATACAAGAAAAACATGGTTTGTGTTTAATCTACAAATGGCTATAGATCAGAGAGGTGGGATAAGTGAATCAGAAAATGTTTAGGCACAAGAGGATAATCTCTAAGGAAAGCTACTTGTTGCTTCCAGATGCATTGAGATTATAATAGCCCAAAGCGTTGAGTAAGCAGAATGATGTGGCCCAAGGCCTGCTCATCACTTACATGGGGTTTGTGTTGAGGTTTTGACCTGCATCCAGGAGTATTACAGTCTCGTGCTTGATCAGCCCACAGGTAGGTGTCAGCTGATTGACTTGGGTCTTCCCTCCCTCCTCTGTGACATCTGCTCGCCTTTGGGATTATATTTAGTATCATAACATATTTCATCATGAATACGTAATTCAAAAAAAAATTACAAGAGATCAATTGAAGAAAAAGCCCATATCTACCTATACCATGGCCTGCACATCACCTTTATCAATTCTCTATCTTAGACATAGGTACTTTATAACATCTTATGCTGTTTTTAATCTACATCTTCAGCTCAGTATCCTACGTTAGACACAAAATTAATACAAGAATTATCCTCAGTGGAACTGCTGGCAGGAAGTAAGAAAGGGATGAAGGGGAGGGAGGAAGAGGGGAAGTTAGAGGAAGGTAAGGGCATCTGCTTCATATCTTCTCTTAGGATTTCTGCCCCAGCTATAAAAGTTACCTGAGTGGACTTACTCAGTCAAGGAGCGAGCCAATTTTCTAATTATAAGTTTGGATGAAAGACAGAACTTATCAAATCTTGCATACAATTACTAACTTTATAAACACTTGCTGAACAACAAATGTCAATTAAAGGTTATAAATATATGATAGAATCATTTCAGGACAGACTTGAAAGTAGAAAAAAAAAAGGAAAAAGAACCCAAGGATAATGCAAATTGGACCAATAATAGTTTTCATCTGCTGTTTCTTCTATTCACTTGTAAAAACTTTTTAATTTATGAAAAAAAAAAACAGAGAATGTTGGTGTGTCATGGATATCTTTCACACAGTGAAGAAACGGGAACCGTGCATTGTCTCCAGTATAAGAGTTTCAGAAAGCAACTGCTGTTTGTTCTTCGCCGAGACTCCAGAAGCAAGGCCCAGCAGCTGGTTTCCATGTGAACGCATGGTGTGTAAGCAGATGCAGGCAGCAGGATTCCAGCCTTTCAGAATAGCAATTGTTCTGAATTAAATCTGCTTCCAAGATGGCCTTGATTGTAAAACCAACAACTGTGTGATAGTACCTTACTTAAACTCATTTCTAAAGTAAGTGCAGCAACTAATGACTGTATATCTTTCTAGAAATTACCATCTGGGTACTATTTACTCCTTGATCTTTACCATGAGCAATAACAGTAAGGAGAACCACAGTAGTACAATCCATTGGTCCCACAATGTTTGTTCCCCACCTCCCCATACCCACCTCACCCCGCTCTTGGTGAGTTTCCCATGGGACAATTGGTGTGAGACTATCAATGGTCATCAAAGCCACCCTGAGCTTTTGAGTTTGTCTCACCCACAGGAAGAATAAGGTAACAGACATAGAATGAGCACAGCAAGGAGACTGGTTAAGATAAACTGGGAAAGAATGCTCAGGAGTGGGAGGGGCTCCTGGATCTTATGGAAGAAGATGCTGGAGACTGAGTCAGGCAGTCTCCATTGGGAGTGATTACTTGAGTTCATCTTAGACCAAGCCAGTGAGAAGATCCCACGCAACATGCATACTCCCATGACCCAAGTAGAGGTGCCGAGTGCAGTCGGGATAGTGCCTCCAAGATTGGCCCATGGCCACCATGGCCCTCTGCCCTTTGATTTCGATAGGTAAAGACTTTTAGAAAATTTCAGCAAGTGGTATGAGAGAAGAGAAGCCCAAATTTAAATAAGCCAGATAACACTTTTGAGATTAAACTATCAACCACATCGGCCTATGGTTAGGAATGGCCAGAAGTATAATAAAACTAAAGTTTAAAACAGATATTGACCATGCATGGCAGTGAGTTTTTTATCTGAGCCGACAGTCAGGTGGTCTGAAGGTCGATTTTCTCTAGTATCCTGCATGAACATTTTAGACAATGGTTTCCAGAAACAGATGGCAGGCTAGAGACAATAAGGACAGCATGGATACTGTCTCTCTTCCCTCCGCATTCTTCTTCACCAACCAAGCTACCCTGGCAGAGAGACAGGGCATGCTCGAGTCATTCATACCATGCTGCAGTAGTTTTCTTGTCACTCCCGCATGCCTTTGTCTCTGTGGTTGTCTGTATTCTTGCTCTGATCATAGGAGAAACATATTCTACCAATACCTCTTCCTCAGAGCTGTCCCATGGTCACCAGCCCATAATGTCTATAACCCCTTCTTAACGGATGAGGAAACCAATGACTTCAGACATCATGTGATTGTACAACCACAGCAGGCTCTCCCCACCTTAACTTTCCATCTGCAGAAAATTGTGACATCCCTGACTGCTTAAAAGGGAACACTACAAGGACAACAGTTGGTTAGAATAAAGCCAAGTTGATTTCAAGGGCTTGTGTCCTGAGAAGTTACCTTTTCACCCAAAGACCATCGCAGGAAACCCAGGATGCACTGATTGTGTAGTGCAGTCTTCATCTTTTGGGGCATGAGCCTTTTTCTCCTAACAGGAACATTGGAATTTGTTTTAACTTTCTAA